>CAEGAF010014865.1:0-67421 GCA_903067075.1 Micropoecilia bifurca
CACACACACACACACACACACACACACACACACACACACACACACACACACACACACACACACACACACACACACTTACAAGCCACAACAGGGACAGTAATGGAGGAACGAAGGCTCTGACACCGACTTCTGACAGCTGACATTTATCATTAGCGCGTCTGCCCAGGCAGGCCGGGTTGACCCAGTCAACCGCTCACACACCTCCACTCATCCATCAACATCAGAGTTCAGTTCAAGTTTGACAGACTGGGATCTCTCTTTCTCTCTCTCTCTCTCTCTCTCTTTTTCTCTCTCTCTCCCTCTATTTCTCTTTCTCTCTCTCTCTCTCTCTCTTTTTCTCTCTCCCTCTATTTCTCTTTCTCTCTCTCTCTCTCTCTCTCTCTCTCTCTGTCTCTCTGTCTCTGTCTGTCACACATAATATATGTGCAACATGCATGTATTACTTTTTTCACAGCAACTTTGCTTCATTTTCCAAAACAAGTCAATTTTTACAAACTATTACTTGCTTTCTTATTCAGAGTTATCATTGTTTTGTACAAATCTTATCTAAACGGGGTTGTTTTCCCAGAGGAATTTTAGTTTGTAAATACATCTATTAAAAAAACACCAAAATGTTTAAAATCGGTATTTGAAAATCATTTCTCCCATTCTTAACACTCTGAACAATGTGGTTTGAGTTGAGCACCTGAACATTCTTTTTAATATTTATTTTTTGGAACAAAATTGCCACTTTTGTCCATTTCTAGCAGCTTGTGCAAAAGTAATATAGGCTTGCTATTGGTATTCTTTGCAAAAGTAGTTTATCATTATTTAAAGAAGAAGAGTACATTGAAATGTTAAATGCTACTCTTTTAAAAAGCAATATTCAGGGTTGTCTCTGCATTTCACATTGGGACAACAAAGCACACTCTCTACACACCTTAACAGCTTAAGGGGGAAAAAGAAGTACCTAGTGGAATTGCTTTTCTACAAAACTGGCCTCCTCCCAACAGTGATAACCCAGGCTGTTTGCATATCTTAATACCACAAATGACTCCTAAAATGATTCATTATGAGGTGTCGGCAATGCCAGAAAGTTTTCTCAATGTTCCGAGGAAGAATTTTCAAATAATAGAGAGAGAACTTGGCGACCCTGAAATATATTACTGGTTCAGTCTTTAGTGCGTTTTCTTTTATGTCGTCTCTTTCAGATTTGTGGCTGTTCTTGATCTTATTGCTGTTTTATAACATCTATTTCGGCGGTCAAACAATAATAATGGCGCAGCTTTCATGTTAATATTTACTGGCATCTCCCATCGGTCATAAGGTGGGAGTGTTACTTTATTTTCAGGCATAAAATTAAAGTAAGTTGCAAAGCGGCGACTTCATGTGAATGTCTAATCAAAATAGAACAGATTTTATATTTTCCTCTGTCTCTGAGGAAAGCCCTACATCTATTTTGCACTTGTCAACATTCAAAGAAACCTACATCACAATGCTGAAAGTCTCACAACTGGAAACACTCAGAAGTTTTTCCAATTGTAAAATTATGCGAAAACCATACAGTTTAGGATCTGCAGATTTGTTTGTGCCACGGTGAGAAAGGAGAATGAAAATCCACAAGCACCCATGATAGATGTTTGTGTTTCTTTATTTTTTCTTTGTAAAGACGAATACAACAAGCTGAAAAAGTTAGTCGCAGTGAGAACTTGCTGGAGAATCACTGGCTATATTCACACGTTGGCTTATTTTGAGATCTTTCTGACCCTTTCTTTTACCATGTTTTTTGTACGAGAAGTGTTATTATCTGCTCCATTCACACAAGAGCTTGGATGGACATTATTCCCAGCAAATATGCTAATTTACATGCGGTCCCCCGAGGCGACATACAGGAAATCTCAGTCCTTCAACGGGTGTGTAAAAACAACTGCGCTCTGTCAGCCGGCACAGGCCCATGAACGTCTAAACCTTTTAACTGCAGCCTTAAGTTGGAGAAATCCCCTGTTGTCATTGGAGATGACTCCACTTGGGTTTTTTTTTTTTGCAAGATCTCTGAGGGTTTTTTTTTTCAAGTGCAGATTTAGTGGAATTAACTGGGACGTTTCTGCGCTCCTGAACCAGGAAACTTGAACTCTGTGATTGATGGTTTTCTCCCGTCTTGGTTTCCGTGCTGCATCTTCTCCCAGATGATCTCTAAACCATAATATATTTTCCTTTTATAATACAACTCCGGCCACATTTATTTGGCTCTCCTGTTAAACATGTGTAAATTCATCTTTGGTTGCAGTCGCACAATCCGAGTCTGAAAATCCAGCCTTTAGTTTGTAAACTATAAAATAATTGATTTGCCCCTAAAAATATCAATACATGTAACTAAAGTATTTTATATTTATGTTTTACTTTGTACATTTTTCAAGAACTTCTAACTTATAATCCATCATTTTCTCTTTCACTGGAGTATAAATCTATATCTCCTTGCCATTACCCACATTGACCAGATATTGAGTCGTACTTCTAAAAACGGGTTTGATTTTAAAGCCGTCTCTCCGCACTTGCTTACCTTACTTTGACTTTAACTAATAGTTTATTGGCTTGACAAATTTGTTGTATTTTGATGTAAACCACAACAGTTTTTTTTTTTTTTTCAAAAAATACAATTCAAATTTACTGTCCTATATTATCTGTTTTGAAAGAATCTGTTTTGAAAGATCCTATCTTTCAAAACAGATTCTGTTTTTTCCAGACTGTTTGTAGTTGTTTTATCCTCCTCCAGTTAGATCTCTACCGTTGCATCCTTTATCTTCTGTATTATATATGGTGACTCACTTTTTGTGCTAGACAATAAAACATGAGACATTATTGTGCTATGGGTCATGATTTCAGAATAAACATAGAATCTGGCACAATCACAACACCCACAGTTGCAGACATTATATTAAAAATATTAATTCACAAAGCCTAAATCTTTGGACTTGATGAATAACAATGAAGGCGGATTGCATTAGAAGTTGTGCGTTTATCACAAATTATATTTCTGGGCATATGTTGTGTAAGTAATTCCCCTCTTTAAAAATTTCAACCTGTATGTAATTCTAATTTATAGAAGATAGTATCTTGCACTGTTAGCAGGTATTGGTGTTTCAAGGGCTTTTTCCTACATAGTAAAACCAATTCATTTCTCTCATTTCCATGTGTGAATATGAACAGGAGGAGAACATAATAATATGGAATTAATACAAATATTGTTTGATCAACTTTGGTTCATCTGTCAGTGATGTGGCTCCATATGTAATCTCTGATTTTAAAATATTGGGGGGAAAACGCAGCTATTTTTCCCCGACCTAAATTTCTGATGGTGGAAAATTTTTTTTAGTAAATAACCCTTATATTTAAATTGCGGATCGACACGTTCAAGACTAAAGCTTAAAATGTCTTCATTTTCTTCCGTTTATGAATCATGTTGTTAATAATAGGATTATTGTTGTATAGCTGTTTATTGGCTCCAATGGATATAAGTGAAATACCTGTAGAACAAGAATAAATGTTGTCTTGCCATTAAAAACCATCTTAAATTGACTTTTAAAATGAAAACACCTCCTTCCTCGTGGTGTTTGCAGTGACCTTTGATATCAACTAATTTTACCAATAATCATCCTACTTTTATAGAAGAAACATGCAAGCGCCTCTTCTCGTCTCTGCAACATTCTTTGTTCTCTCACCACTTCTCATCTGCCTGAACACTAAAAAGAGCCTGAAATTAATCAAGTTGTCTTTGACGCGGCGCTTCAGTCTGATCACTGATGGATATCATGTCGGCTTTGTTAACCATAGCAGACAAATTACAGGGAGCGCATCACCCTCGCAGGCCTTGTTTGGCATTCCAGCTCCGCCATGTTTTGAAATGTATTAATGGAGGACAAGCAGGCATGAGACATTACCTGCAGGTTCAGTCAGGAGCTGCTGTCAAAACCGGAACGGGCCTGCGAGGCGAAGCCCTGTCATCACGGCACTCCTCTCACACCTTCAAACCGCAGGGCGAGCTGCAATTTTCTGCCTTGGCTCTCAATGAACCAAAAAATGCGCCATGTTTGTAAAAACAATTAGGAATATTGGGGTGTATGTGAATCATGAGCTCAACGTGTTTCTTTGTGATTTTCTTTCATTCAGTGTTTGTTTTAAGAAGGAATAAACAGCCAGACACCCAGTTTCCCTCTCGCCATGTTTCTTTTTCCATGGAGTAATCGATGAAACTATCAGTGTGAGCAGCACGCAAGCCGTCTCCGAAGACTGAAGCGAACTTGTGCAATGACGGGTCCCTGCTTCTATCGTGTATTAAGCACATTTACCCGGGCGAGTCTCTCTTCCAGTGGCAATGACCTCCCTCCCCGTGTCTGCTGGGAATTACAGTCATTCAGTGAGTGTCTCGGCATGATGGATGACACCTGCACCCGTTGAGCAATCGCTCTCTGGTGTTGTATTGTTTTTCTTTCTCACTTTTGCGTGGGAGCAAACGGTGTGCATTCCGCGAGCCAAAACCAACCCAGATAATCATCTCATCTGCGTGATGCACGATCTTCGCTCCGTGGACGACAAATTATCAGGAAGCGCAGAATGTGGGCAGCGGTGAAACTCGTGCTACTCGTTGGCTCAGTCGCTTGACACCTGTGCACTGTGTGCAAAATGCTAGCAAGGCGCTCATTCTTCTATAAAAAATTATATTCTTATGCAAAGCCAAACCCCAATTTCTGCACCAGGTTTGGGCATAATTTCATGTTGTAACAATAAATAAATAAATCAAACTAGCGCATTTATCTCCTTGCAACTTTGTTGGCTCTGCTGCAGATTTGAGACCAAAGCGTATAAATTTTGTCCCGTTTCAACCACAGACCTCAGTGTGTTGGAAAAGGAGGATGAATGGTTTGCAATACGTTTTGGAAGTGAAAAAATCAGAATGGATTTGTCAACAATTTGTACCCTCATTTAAAATCTTGTGCAACCAAATACTCTCAAAAGACATAATTACACACTGGATGCATCTGGTGATAAAATTTAGTTTAAAGTTATGTCAGGTTGGAAAAGAATATACTACTCTTTAAACATGATCAAAAGTAGTATCATAGTACATGGGTGGATAACAATGCTGGAAGAGAACCTACGGTTGCAAAAGATTTAAGCTAGATGCACAACTCTAAACATGCAGCCAGATTGGAATAGTTTCAATCAAAGCGTTGCCATGTGTTATAACGGCCCAGTCTTGATGCAATTTTGCAATCCGAGTCAAAACTTTAAAATTGCCATTCACAGACATCCTCCATCAGATCTGATCTTGGCATTGAGCTGCTCTGCGAATAAAATGTAGAAAAAACGTGTTCTCTAGTCATGAAAAGTGTGAAACCGTTCACCAAAATCCCTCCTGCCCATCCCTGCAGTAAAAAATGTATTTAATTGTCAGCTAATGTGTTACACTAAATGCTGTTTTGAATAGAGAAGCTGTCGACTTTAATGTTCCTAGAATCCAAAGTTCACATATTGTTTTTATTATTCAGTCTGATAGATGAGTCCCTGCAGTAAATCCCTACACATGGAAACGGATTAAAGTGCCATAAATTAAGTGTCAGAAGTACAAATGAGAATAACCCTAGTGATTATACTTGCGGGTTTAATCCACTATGTTCCTTAAAATACTTAGTAGTATTATCACAATTATATCATTTTCTTATTTGACAAAGTCCTACCTCAGGCCACACTTTTCAGATTTGTATTTATGATAGATTTTAAACCTTGTGTAATGCAACTTCCATTTTCCGATTATGAGCTACTTTGTCTTGGTTTTCCACGCAAAATCTGAATACAGTAACATTTGTGGTTTTAATGTCGCAAAAAGTCAGAAAAAGTGTAAATATCGTTATGCATGATCTCTTTTCTCCAGACATCGCTTTGGTATTCACATGTTTACATCTTTGAGAATGCGACTCCACAAGGCGATAGAAGACGAGTGCTTCCTAGCAGTCCAGAGACAAAAGACTCTCAAAATAACAAAACATCCCCACATGTCACTCGCTGTTGCAAAGCAAAGCCATAAATGTCAACCAGATGGGAACGTCGCTGAAAATATTAGGGTGACGAATGAGAGCGACTCGGTGGCATCGTCTTCTAAGCCGGGCCCATCAGCCTTCTCGGTTACTGGATTGGAGAGAGAGGGTATAGAGGCGGGTGAAGTGTGTGGGTTCACTACCACTGAGCTCTATGATTAAACAGTAGCATGTGCTGACAGCTGCAATAGAAGGGCGGTGATCCACTAGGTCACTGTGGAGGGTATGAGCTGCCTCTCAGCAGCCCTGTGGAAATCTTGGCAGAGTCTTTCACATTTTATCACAAACTTTAGTGTTTCAAATTTTTTTTGCTAAGCGGGGATGTTAAAATCTTGGGACATTGCTTTAAATTCCCAAATGTTTTAATTTCTTAGAAACCTTCTAGCTGACATGCCTGCTGTTCATTCTTTGTTGTTCTCTAACAAACCTTTGAGGCATTCATATTTATAAGAAGATCAAATTACACACAACCGACTTGGTATTGGATGCACTAGATTAAATTTAGACTTATCCAAGAAGTTTGAATACAATCCATGCTATACTTTTTAGATTTTAATTAGATAAAAAAGCAACTTTTTGTTTATTACCTTATACAGTTCAATTCAAAAATGCATTTGAAATTTGTAGTAAGACGAAATATGAAAGGGTTCACTGAGTTTAAATGTACTGATACATCCTCGGTCTGTTTTTAATTGCGGTTTGCAGGTTTATCAGTGTTACCATTTATCAATAAATCATGAAAAAGCTGGAAAAGGTTCCTCTTTCTATATCACCATCTAAAACTTGCTTTAGGAAAATACCCACAGTGAATAAACTTCTCTTTCTGGTTAGCTGGGGGTTTTTCCATGTTGGTTTTTTGACTTGACAGGACAGTGCCGCATTGTGTTTTTATTTATTTTTTTACTTTCATTTTGAAGGGACAGAGGAGGAAACATCTCACAGTTATAGTTAATGGCCTGAAAATGCTGCTCCGAAAGAGGTTAGAGTTATTAGACCTTCTGCCGTTTCAAATGTTTCTCCAAACCTGAACAGGCTGTCATCTCATCTGCCATCAGCTGCTCTTAAAGTGTCTGGCCTGCAAGCGCGTCGCAAAGTCGCTCACGTAGACACAAAAAGGTTTGCATTTCTGCTTGTCACCACTTGATCCTGCCACAACTAGCAAACAGCACACTCCGCTTTCGGTCACCGTTTCATAAGAAAAAACGGATGAGTAAAAGTTAAATGTTTGTATTGCAACACGTGTGATTGATGGCATCAAACCTTTATTTTGTGATTTGTAATCGTCTCTGTCGCTCAGTCAGGGATGGTTCTTATCTTTGCTATGTGATGGATTCACTGAAGCCAATAACGGTGAAGTTTTAAAAGAAAGCATTTGATCCGTTTTATCGCTACTGCGTAAGCTGTTGGGATTTTTCCCCGTCATTAGGTGAACCTGAGCGTGTTCGGTCACCTCCCCGCGTCTTTGTGTGTGCACAAACCGATGGAGCAGGCCGACAGGTTTAGTTTCGTCATGTAATCGGATTACTTACTGAAAGATTTGACGCACCTTTTACCCTCCGCAGGACTATTTATAGTGAGGACAGAAAATGATTGCTCCAATACGGTCTCGCATTTACCTTTTCAGCATGCTGTCATTAGCAACCACAACCCCGACGAGTGATTGAATTTTGTTCGACTCTTTGCCCCACGCTGCCCCGGTTCATTAGTTCTCGGATTTTCCATTCATACTTTAAGTAGCAACTTTAGACAAAGTCATTTTTTTTTCCTGTGGTATTTTGCTTGATAATTACTTCCCGAGAAAACCCCCAGAAGACACACTCTTTTATAGACAATGTGTTTAATTGGGCAAATTAGAAAGAGCCCGTATTGCACAGCAGCTGTGTACACACACATTCCCCTGTGGAATCTGCAAGGAAAGCCCTCAGAGCAGCGGAGAAGCAATGCAGAGAGAATCGGGAGTTAAAAGTAGCTCGATTGAGTCAGAGGGCCTCCGTGCCAGAGCAGTGGCTTTTTCAACACAGATGCGCATAGTTGGGATTTGTGTGAAACCTCAGTCTCCAAATGATCACTCAGCTGCATCAATTCTCCAACTTCTGGCAGATTGGCTGACATGTCCAGTTTTTATGCATGGTATGGCTGGTGTCATTAAATTATAGCAATTTTCAGTCCCTTGAAGAAATTTTAGACCGCTTGTTCACAACCGAGTTGTGGCGCAGACGGCACCTGACAAAAAGAAAACGCTAAATTCACGACGTGGACACTAATATGGCAAAATCCTTTTTTTGCTTGATTTGTACTTTGAAATCAATTTAGGTTGATTACAACATTTTAGAGTTGGTTCTAATGTTTGACATGGTAACGTTTTGGGAAACGCCTGACGGTAAATTCACCCTAGGAAACTTCTTCTTTCTGCTTGTTGCGTCCAGACCACGAAGCTGACTATTTTTATCGTTTGGTGAGGTTTGCTTTGACAGTGTACTTTTTGTAAGTGAGCTGTACCTTGTGATCAGCGATTATTGCTTCCACTGGGAAATAAAAACAGCAGAGCCAGGACAGGGCACAGAACGACAGCAGCCATGGATGACCTGTCCACAGTTGTGACATTATGAAAACTGCAATGCCATTTTAAATGACAAGACCAGCTCATTCAATGCAGATTTCACTCCATTTTTCACACAAATTTGTGTGTTTTTTTTCTTCTACCAGTTGGGTTATGTGCGCGTCTGCCCAAATATTGTGGAGGCACAGTAACCGTGCAGGAGTAGCTTTAGCAACACCGAAGGACTGATTTTTACCATGATGGTCAGCAATGGTGGCTGGAGAAGTCCAAAAGAGGTGGATGTTTTCTGTAGGTTGTTCAGATCGAGGTTGGTTTTGTATTCACATTGGATGTGAACAGCACCAGAGTTCGTTTGGAAGTGGACTGAGACAAACTCAAAAAGTGAGTCTCCGTCTGGTTTTTTTGTCCATGCCACGGTTCACTTTAGTGTTAACCCCTGCATATAAACTACAGACTAACAGAGAAACTAACTAACTTTGAAAAAAATATATCTTTTGAGATTTTGTTCTTTCCGGTTGCTGTAGATTTGCCAGCTGGACATCCAGGACTTGAACCGCCTGTTCCACCACTATCCACTGCTTTGGATTGAGATCTGGTGACTTGAGGCAAAGGCCATTGGTGCAAAGTGAAGCCATTGCCACTTTCAGGAAACCAATTTGAGTTCATAACAGCTTTGTGGCTTGATTCATTGTCTTGCTGAAAGTAGCCATTGAAAGATAAGAACGCTACGATCACAAAGGATGGAAAATCGTCAGCAATAGTGATGAAATGCTGGTTGAAGGTGAATCTGTGTTAGGGGCAACCATCTGAATGTTGAATCAGATTTATGTGTGAACTGTGGCCCAAGACTCCTCGTTATAGCGATCAGGAGTGGTACCTGATGTGGTTTTCTGCTGCTGTAGCCCATCTGCATCAAAATTTGACTTTTTGTACATTCAGGGATGGTACTCCACAAACCTTGGTGGTTACTTGAGCTACAGCAACCTTCTTATCCTCTTCAACCAGCCTCCTGACTACAGTAAGGCATTTTTCTTCACAACCTTCTCTGTAAACCTGAGAGATGGCTGTGTGTGATCATCCCAGTTCTTTGCTCAGTTCTAGTTGGACCTTAGTTTGAATTTTGTTTTTGAGATCAATCTTTGTCTCTTTTGACTAAACACCCCAGGCAGATTTGATTATAAAACAAATCTATCCAAGTGTGTTGTTTTGTATAGGAAAGGGTTTAGGATGCTGTGAGTTGGAGGCCATGACATCACAAACTCTTTGAAATACCTTGGCATTTCAACAAAAATGTGTTGGACTACTCAAACATCCCTCTCTCATTTCCATGAAATGTCACAAGAAAAGACTGAAAGGGCCAGTATATCCAGGTCGAAGCCGAACAGCCAACACATCAAGTGCTTGAGCATTGTTCATTTTTGCACACACTCTTCCCCAGACACTCTGGTGAGCTCCCCTCCCACAGCAGTATACATCGTGGTGCGTTGTCATATATTTGCACACCTTTGTAGGTCAGTCAGGAAGAGTCGTACAGAGTTACGCATTTCTGTCATGCAACTGTGACCCGACCTAGCCGAGTTATTTAATGGGGTGACGGGGGCGGATTATGTATTTTCCAGGCACATAGTGCCATTTTGCAGCACAATCAAGTAACAGTGGTGCCTTCAGTTATTATGAAAATCCATAAACAACTAAAAATAAATTGGCTTTTGCATCCTAGCTGTATCTTTACCACTGCTCTTAGGAGCTCAGCAGGCATGCAGTTCCACCAAATGCTTGTTAATTGTTGCTGCCACTAGTCTGGTGGAGCCGTGTGGGTTAGGGGTGTCCTGTGGAGTGGGAGCTCCACTCGAGACTGAAAGGCAGTGCTTTGGGTAAGGTTAAGGTTAAAAAACAAAGTTGATTTTGCATAATATTTCCCACCTTTCCTTTTGGCAAAAGGAGGCAGCCCTAAGTTTAACCACATGATACCAATAATTGGGCCACTGAGGAGTTTGTAAAAATTATTCCTCAACATCTCAGAACTGGAACTTCTATCTTTCAGGTGCAGATTACGAGACGCTGATGACCATAACATCTGCTGTGATTAAATGATGTCAAAGCTTTAACCCCCTGAAGCACTTCAATTCTGCAACTACAGTTTTAAAACTGAAAAATGTCTGTTTTTCTCTTTTTTTAGGTCTGGTGGAGATCTGCTTGATGCATCCACTTGACGTTGTGAAGACGAGGTGAGCGTAAATTATAAAAATCATAATCTACCTGTTTGTTTCCTCGGGATGAACGAAACTAATTTAGCTGGAATCTGCTTCATAAATTTTGGTGATGGGATTTTTTTATTTTTTTTGCGGCCAACAGTATACGGGGTGTTAAATCTTAAGATTAGTAGGCCCCCTTGGATCTGGGCTCTTTCCCCACAAAAGTAGGTGCCAATGTTGTAACTTTCTCACACATTTAGTTGCAAATTAAATGCACCGTTTCACTGTTCAAACCTCACAAAATGTGCAAATATGCCGCTCTAAATTTATGTCTTATATTTGTCTTATTATGCAACCAAAAAGCACAATATATAGTTTCTTCTATTCTGCAAGTTCTAGCCAAATCAATCAGTTCCCCAATGAAAGCAGCCTATGTTTTCGTCGACTGCTTTTCCGTTACCATCCCAAGAACAGCAGCAGTGTTGAGCTGTAGAGTTTTCTGGAGCCTAACACCACAGTGTCTCAGTCAGTCATAAACAGATCGTGGGCTACTACTAAAGCTTTATAGTCTTTCACAGGACCAGCCAAGACCTCTGCCTTCACTCCCCCCCCTCCCCTCCCTCTCACTCCTCGTCTGTAAATTGTACCACTTTTTCTGTCATTTACGGCAGCACTTTCTTGGTAAATAAATTGCCCGGCGTGCCTTTTAAAAAACTGAGACGCTTTCACTTTGAAGGCTGTGCCACCACTAGAATGCGGAGAGCAAGAAGTGGGGATGAAAGCCAAGGGTGAGCGGTGCCGTATTGGTCGATATTTGATACTTTGAAGGCACACGCCGTGATTTATGGTCACGTGTGGAAACTGCGGGCTTTATTACAGGTAAGTCTTGAGCTCTGGCTGTCCGTCCTCACATGAGGTCAGGGTTAAAAGTGCGCTTGCTGTTTTCTTTGCAGTGCTCTTCCCTCAGAAGTGATAAAAGTTGCTTTAAAGCGGACATGTTTATCCGTTTGTGTCACCACGTGTTTATGCTGATAAGATTTTGTTGTTCGCAGTTGTCCTGCGTAAATTGATTCCTTTTGGTCTTGACTGACTTTTTTTGTTGAGTTTTTAAATTTAATTGTTTCCATATATGCTTACTGAAGACACAATAATCTGTCTACGGTTCCAAATAACACGGAAAGAAATATTTCTGCCTACTCAGCCGGACATTTTCTATGCTAAAGGAAAGCAAGCAGAAGGAAGTTGTGCGAAAACATGTTCATGTTCGCACTCTAATATATACAGATGAATTCATAAAGCAAGCATACACACCGGCTAATTGGGACACTTGGGGAGCTGAAATCTATTAGCAGGAACCTTGGAGCCGAGAGTCAGACACACCTCGGCTGGGTTTCTCTCCCTGGCTTGTGTGTGTGTGTGTTGTGTGTGTGTGTGTTTCTCTCTCAGGCATGGCTCTTATTAGGAACTGCTTTAATGTCCAACAGTCCAAATTGAACAGCAACTGGAGTGAATTTACTTTTTTTTTTCCACAACCAAAAAAAAAAAATCAAAGGGTTTTTTCCCCTTCGCCTTTTGATTTTCAGGAAGGTAATCTCGACTAAATGTGTACCTGTTTGCCTTCCTGCGAGGGTTTATCTATCTTTCCTACATTTGAAAGGACGAGGAGAGTTCGAATTAGCAGAAGTTAGCAATGAATTTCTCAGTCCTGCTGTTTTATATTACAAAGTGCAAAGACAAATTGGCCACTTTGGGAAAAACCCCTCCCAAATTGGGAGCTATTTTTAAATCACATTCATGATGAGAATCACACTGACAGGAAAAATACTTTGTAGTTATTTAAGAATTGTTAGAGCTAACTCAGCTGAGATCTGACACACAAAATGAACAATTTCTTTACGTCGTGTTGCCTTTTTACTAAGCTGCACTCCGACTCCGGAGTTATTCACTTTTCCTAACAAGTGCATGTTTCTTGCATCTGAGCGACTCCACGTTCAATCGGTTGGATTTACAGCCTCCTTCCTTGTTGAGAGAGACAGACATGCATTTCTGACTAAAGCAATAGAACAAAGTCCTTACTGAGTGACTCTGTGAATAACACATATTTTATTTAACGATACTTGTACTGAAAAATCTGTTGGCGTTTTTTGAACTGTGCGACTTTAGCTCATGGTTGCTGCTAACGTTTAACAATCAGTTATTTACATTTTCAAATAAGCTAAACAACTAATCCATCTCAAAAACTGAAAATATATTTCATTTTATTTAGTTTGGTTTGATTTAATTATTTTGTAACAAAGGTTAATACAGGTTTTTAATTTTACAAAATAAATAGTTGATATTGATTTGTACTTTAGGTTATGGATTTTAAGAATAAGGTGAGAAATAACACTATCAAACTAAATACAACAAATTTTGTGTCATTTATTTATGTGCTTCCAGATTTTTAAAAAAATCCTACATATTTAGAATTCAAATATTTAATTGAAAATAGACAACAATAGATGTTATATCTGTTTCTTCTCCTTAAAGTCTAATAATAAAAATAGTAACATTTCCATGTCAGTTGCACATTTGATAACTGTATGTATTGATTATTATGTGTTTGGTTTAAACATAATTAATTTAATTAGCAGTATCTTTGCAGTATTTCTTCAAACATTTATTTTCTCCAGAACGTAGCTGACAGAAAAACAACCCCCCTCTGAGTTTATGGAGTAATCAGCAGCTTAAGAAAACTCTGACTTTGTTTTTTCTGTCACCTTACCAATCGCCCCTCCAGTTTAAACTCTTCAGTCACTCATCATGCAAAACTTGAATAACCAGATTCATTTGAAGGTGACGTAGACAACATAGCTGCCATGTTTGTTTCGAGCCTGTTGGTCAGACAAAGTCGACTAATGACTTTTGTTCAACTCTGCAGACATAAGCACAGCGTTTTATTTACACCCAAAAATGTGCTTAAAAAAGTCATTTGTAACGTTTGCTGTTGAATAAAAATATCAAGAGAGGCTTTTAGTTTTCTCTCAAACTTTTTCACACTTTTCCTTGTTACAGTCGTATTAACGGGCCAAAAATTTTAAGTGGGATTTTATTCAAAAGTCCAATGCAGGAAGGGGCATAAATGGAAAGGAAAATGGCAAATAGTTTTTGAGTTTTTCTAAAGAAAGATCTGAAGTGTAGGATGTATTTACTCTTAAACCGTGGATTAAAATCCACCGCATAATTTAATCTCAATATAAACCCAGCTGCTCTGAAGGCCTCTGTAGTTCGTTAGAAAACACGAGTGAACAAATGGCATCACAAAGCTCAAGAAACCATGGTTACCACGAGGGTAGTTGCGTTGCATATTTTTTCCAGATTGAATTTACAATAATGTTTCGTAAGAGTCATGTACAGAGTCCAAATCTGAAAGCGAAATCTGACATTGAAACTAGACAATCATCATGCCGACATGCACGTATAGCATAGTTCACACGATGTAAACAGTTAACTATCCCTCACCCTAATACCGTGTTCATATATGAAGGTGGGGGTGATGATGGGGGGGAATTGCACGGTGCTGGAAAGGCCTTCGTCGGAGACGGTGAGACCAGAGTTACAGCTTTTCATTAACCTGGAAACCACCTAGTTACATGGTTCATGGGCTGGTCTCAGCTCACTTGGAGGTAACAAAGGGTGTCGGGCGGCTTTTTCTGTAGGGGGCTGTGTGCTCCAGGCACCCCATCTGACTCTGATCAGGGTCCACTTCTCATTAGAGAGTTGCTTCGAGCCTGGATTTCCCTTCATGTCGAGATCCTGTTACACGGGGCTCCGCCCTCAGCATAACTTGCATGCGCAAATGGTGTGTACCAATCTAGAAGCAGCTACACCCCAATCTCCCTTTGCTTCCTTCTGCAGCAGAAGGGCCACGCCTTTCTTGTGTTTTTGGAGTCTGTGTGAATGTTTTGCAGCGTAATCTAATTTGCGTTGGAGAGATCCCAAAAGTGTATCTGTTGTAGTAAGTCTCGAACAAGCCACTCCTTCCGCCCCTCTCCCTTTCGTTCTCACTGCCCCCCTTTTCTTTCTTTTTTTTAATTCCTCTTTTCCTGATTTCCTACGGCTTCAGCTCCTCCCTCTTATGAACTATGCCTTTCTGTGGTTTGAGATTTTCAACAACTACCTCTGTTAACCTGTTGTTGAATCAGCTTCTCTGCCTTTTTTTTGTGAACAGGAACCATATTACATAACTACCTCATAAATAACATGTACAATCCATTGTTTGGTTTGCTGTGGTTTCCTTGTGAATTTGTAGATTTTTTTGGGAACAATTATGTAATGTTTTGTTTGAAAGGAAAAAAAAGTGTGTACATTTAAAGGAGTCTGTACTGAATTGTGCAATTCTGTAAATTGTGTTGTATGACATGGCTGTCATTGCTAACCACTAAGCCTGCCAGTAGCCTGTTTCAAGTCTGATTAGAAAAACCTGGTCTTTTCTTGTTGCAGCATTTTGGGACAACACTACGCAGGAGGATGTGAGTCTCTTGAGAGGCTTGAAAGTGATTTTTGATGAGGGCTTCTACTGATGACAACCAGCCTCTATCTGTGCAACCCCAACGATATCCGAAAGTCTTCACCTCAGCCTTCCTTTGCCCTTTTTACCCCCAACTGCTTGGTGAACCCCTATGCACTTAAAGAGGATTCCCTTACACCACCCTCAAACAGCAGGGCACAAAGCAGCAACAGCCCTGATAGCTGATCTTTCCTTGTAAAGGAGCAGGCAGGTCAGTGGTAGTCAAACTGGCTCCTAATCCCCCCCTTCCACCCCCTCGGCAATGTGAGACTCCAGGGCAAGACTTTACTCGTAGCTTTAAGACAAACGCATGCCACGTGCACCCAGGATAAACCGATGAACTCAGTCCACATACGAGAATCAGCAAGTCCAGAATTCAGGACATGAGAGAAAGAAAGAGAGAGGAAATAGTTTGTGAGTAGTGCAGCGCCGCACATTCAATAGGATTAAATATGATTCATTTACTTTCTAGTAGTATTCTTTCCACTTTCCCTAGCCTTTTATTTGCAGAAAAGTAGGTCATCTAAATCATCTGTCCAAGTAGGTTTCTGAAAAAATGTAGCTAGCCTTCCTGACAAAGCAACTTAGTGACTTATGTAGAATTAAACATGAAACCTCCTCAGCTTCTTCACTTAATGTAGAAAACCATATTCAGTGAATATAAAAATGTAAGGTAAAGCCTCATTCTGTGGTATTTAGACATGCACCAACCGATCTGGGGCTTTTAAGCTGACTTGGTCTTAAAGCTGAGTTAGGTCAGGACCGAAACATAATCTTTGGAGATCTCAGAGAGGGAATCTATCAGAAAAGAAAATGAAAAAAAGAGAAGAGAGAGTAGAGAACTGCAAAGCTGCCAAGACATGGACATTCACTGGCAGATGATGATAGAACTGACAATGAGAGCATTAACGTGAGAATTAAGTAAAAGATTCATGGTGACTCTGGAGGAGCTGCCAAGATTCTGAGCTCTGGTTGTGCACTCCAGAAATCCAATCTTTATGAAACAATGGCAAGAAGAAAGCCATCATTGAAAGAAATCCCAAGAAGTCCAATTTGTTTAGCACAGGCTGTGCAGGAGACAGATGAGACTAAAACCAAACTTTTTGGCTTACATGTAAAATGGCTATGGGTATCGGAAAATTGACACAGTACGTACTGACACCATGCTGTATGGATGGTTTACTTTATCAGCAGCAGGGTTTGAGTTGATAGAAAGCTAAATATGAGCCAGTGCTGGAAGAAAACCTGGTTCATACCTGGTATCTACAGGGTCAGAGGTTCAGCTCTCAGCAGAACAAGCCTGAAAATACAGCCTGGGCTACAAAAGAGTGATTTTTGTTTAAATAATTCTGTGTCGGAGTGGTCTAGTCAAATACCAGACCCAAGTCCAGTGGAAACTGCTAAGATCTTAAAAGTGATGTTCAGATGCTCTTCATTCAGACTGCCTGAGCTTAAGCTGTTTTACAATAGAAAAGAAAAAACAGAGCTGTCAATGCAACAAATTATTTATCAAGGTATTTACTGTACTGAGGAGGGGAATCCAACTGCATGCCACAATTTTCAACCGGTTTTTGGAAGAGATTTTATGCTAATTTGTGTCGGTCCAACCCAATAAAAATCCCCTGCAGTTTGTAGCTCTGATGTAACAGAATGTGAAAAAACCTCCAGGGGTGTGAATATTTTTGCAGGGCAACATATAAATGCACATTTGTTACCAACCTCTGTCAGTATTTCCTTGTGACTAAGCCGTTCCATGACTTGCCACAGCTTTAACATCACCTGAACCACTAAAACTGGTTCTCACTTCAAGGTGTCTTATTAAAAGCTGGTAGCCTGTTGGGTATTTTCCCAAACAGTCCTTGGCAGTGAGGCCAAGGTATGGCATATTACTGCATTTCAAAAGCAAACACTCTGATGTAATTTTGGAGTACCATTTTTCCTTTTTTGGAGGAGCTTTGAGAAGAGGTACTGCAAAATGATGAATAAGCAACACAGAAAGCCTTGAGGCCTTTTAGTGAGGCCTGACTCTTTAAGCAGCAAGCCGATATTCCAGTCCGTAAAAATAAAACGGAAAACTGGAGATTGAATGTTACTAAAATAAGTTCAGCGAGATACACTTTGGGCGAATTTGAAAACAAAAAACATACATGCTAAATTTTGTTCTCATTAAAGGGACTTGTCAAGGACACCATGTAACTACATCATCCATTTTTCCTCACGTTTTATTGTTATCTCATAAAGGCAAATGCCAAAAAAATAAACTTTAAGTCTCAAACACATAACTTTTAATGTGGTGACAGATGTTGCTGTAGTTACTCACAGATGTTGGGCATTCAACTAACACCCGCAAATGGTTTCCTATAGAGATAGAAAACTCTGTTACAGAGATTTACATAAAGAGCAGATGTGCATGTTAGAGCGATTACCTGTTATCATTATCATGGAGTGCCTTCACATTCCAGTATACTAATTACAGAGCACAAGTTTTGGATTTCTCCAAACACTGGTGCAGACAGAACCACAGTGTTGGCCCCCTGCTGCCGGAACGTAAAACGTGCTCCAGTGCCATCATATCTAGAAATGTTCGCAGAAGGCAGGGACATGTCACTGCCTGCTAAACCAATGCTTGGACTGCTCACTGCCAAGCTGGAATTGCACCACAGTTGTCGAGCAATTTCCAGCGGCACAACCTTTTGCTCACAGGGCCCATCTGTTAATTAAACAAGCCTCGTTTTAAGTATAGCGTCATTAGCCGGGTTTAGGTCACTTCTCCCTTTGTGGGTGCTTTTGTAAAAATCTGTGCATATAGTAATGGAGTGACAACAGTCTACACACATGAAAGAAATCCAGCCTTATCGTGCAAGTAACTGAAAAGAATAACAATGCCAATGTACCCTGCCTGCAGCACATCTTCCAACAAAAACTCGCCAATTTTGCCATGTTCAAGGCCCATTGTGTGCCTTTTAAGCTTGTTTAAAAACCTTTGCGTGGTTGCAGCTTACAAAGGACTGCATCTCCATCTGGATCTGTAATTCTTTTGCCAAAGTGAGAACAGAGAATGAAGGTTTTTATTTGTTTTGTTTTGTTTTGTTTTATAGGATATTTACACAAATAAAAGAAGCCTAAGATTTGTATTATTTGGTAGCGATATAAAACAGTTGGGGAAAAAATATATATGTGTGTGCAGTTCCTTACTAAAGTAATCACACCTCTTGAAATTATTTCATGTTAAAACCACAAACACTATTTTTTGTTTGTTGGTTTGATGTGATAAACCAATACATTGTAACACATAATTGTAAACTGAAATACTATTTTTATTCCGATTCATGTTTTATTTATTCAGATACCCCTCAATAGAATTGGGTACAACAAATTTCCTTAAGAAGTCTTCCACTTTGTAGGCAGAGTGCAAATTTATGTAATTTAATCTAAGCATAAATCTAGTTGTTCTGTGAAGAGCTGCAAGAGAACATTAGTGAGAATCAAGAAGGAGGTGGTCAGGTTTTGAGCTTCTCATTGAGCCCTTATTTAGTTTAAACATAAAACAACCATAGCACAAGTGCAAAAACCTATCAAGACATGACCATGCAGATAAAATGAAAAGCTTAAGTCAGCAAAACAGCCAAGATGAACAACTGCTGAGTTGGGAGAAACGACTATTTTAATTCGAGCCTCTGTGAAACAATTGTAAGCCATTATTGAAAGAAAACCAGCGTGAAGTTCAGTTTGCGGTCTGCTACAAACACAGAAGAAGTTAGGAAGGACAACACTGAAATGTAACTTTCTGGTCTTCATGGTAAAATTTCCAAGTATGGAAGAATACTAGACTTTGCACATCAGCATGAGCGCACCTCCATGTTGGAACACGGTGGTGGTGGTATCAGAATCATGTAGTGAAAATACGTCTCTGATGGAACAGTGTTAGTCCATGGGAAGATTGATGGAGGTAATTACAAAGTAAGCCATATACACTCATTTTTTAAAAGATGTCCACACCAGCCCTGTTGGATCGACTCAAAAAACCAAGGTCTGGCCCATTTGATCATGTAGGTCTTGGTCCATTTCAAGAGAGCCAAATGCAGGAAGCAGAGTGCAATATGGGATGCTTTGGTTAAACACAACCTAAACACACTTGCTAGGAGAAATTCCCCATGGTCACACATGGAGGGGGGACATGTTTAAAGCAATGGAAATATGAAAGTATATCACAGCAAGCCCTCACAAGAACAACAAAAATGGCAGAGCAAAATAAAAGAATTGAAACACTTGTTGTTTTTCCCTTGAAAAACCAAGGAAAAATAATTGTAGGCAGTGACTTAAAGTCTGTGCAGTACTTACATGCTAGCTTCTGTTCCACATATTTTATTATAACCTTTATTTTTGGATTGAAGCACAGCCAATTAAACCTGTGTGTTAAGCAAACTAGTATCACTGGTGTTAGAAGAAGAAATGGAGCCAAGGACTAAATGACTAGACTGGAGTTAGGTGTTCATACTTTCTAGGTCTGGTTAAAAAAACAAGAAACTTTATTATTCTTTCTTGGCAACATTTAAACATTAAAAAGCAGTGGGCCTACAATGGTTCCTTGGGGAACCGTGCAATATAGAGGAGATACAGAAGAAATACATTACCCTAATTTAACAGGGTAATTTGTTCTGCAGTGGCAGCCTGGTGTCACATGAGCCTCCAGAGTCCTGCAGCATTTCCTCACATCAAAGTGGCACCGTGTCATTCTTTACCATCAGCAGCAACAATTAACCTAATCTTATCGCTGCTACACCACTATTCCTGATTACGTCAAAAGTTATCTCATTAATCGCTCTTTTCCCTAATGGAAAGTTAGTGAGTTTGGATAAGGAAAGCATTTAATGTCACTTTTAGTGTGTTTCTTTCATTTTAAGTAAAATGAACGTTTTTGGTTATTGTGACCAAATTGTATCTGATGGAATTAAGTAGAGTTGAAATCAGTGAATTTATTGTTCTGGATGTCCTTTTATGCCTACAAGTTGGACATGTGGCTAAAATCACTCACTCATCCACTTACCTGGCACCTACTTTGAACATTTGCAGAAATCAGCTCCAACATATTGTAGAATTGTCTGTCAGTCAACAACTTTTAATGTCTAAACCATCTAAGCCTCCCTGTACTGCTTTATGCTGGTCCTTTCCTGCTTGTCTCCAATAACACAGCCTGATCGCAAGTCACTGGGGTCATAGTATGTAAGCAAACATCTGGAGGAACAAACTAGTCCCAACATGGTCATATAGGAAATGGGAGAAATCAATTTTATCGGTGTGAGAGAGTCCAAAAAGCCATGAGGATGTTGTTGTCTTTTGAACAACTAGAGTAAATTATCCTTCCCTTTCCATAGGCACAGCGAGTTCTCCAAAAACCCGGGCAATGCCAGATTCAGAGAGGCAAAGAAAACTATGTAGATGAAATCAAACTTGATCTGGTCTCATGAAGCTTTGGTGGCTCTTCAAAAGTATCAGTGGATCATCATTTTAGACTTATTTTAAAAATACAAAAACTACAAATGTGTTTATTTTATTCCATTTAACCAAGTAAACCCTTTATTAACCATTTATTAACTTTAGAAATCAAAGTTCTTTTAAATATAATAAAAGGTTAAAATGTTATTTATTTATTGTGAACTTTTAAGCAAACTGAATGGCTACAGAGCGGAGTATGCTCTGTAGCCATTCCTTTTATCATATTCCTTTTAAATATGATAAAAGGAATATTTAGTAATTATTCACCAACTTTAATACAAAATGGTAGAAATTCGAGAACAGCAGGGACAAAAAGGTTGTCACTAGGACTCAACTGGATTTTGTTTAGCTTTTTTTGAAATGTCCATTTTATGGAGAATTTAAAGAAAATATGGTCGTAAAATTCAGATGAAGTAAGGTGATTCCACATTTATAACCTGTGCTTAAATTAAGTGTTGTTTTTAGTCTGAAGCCTGAACTACAATTGATCAGCTCTAATTAAACATTTAAATACGACAGAACTGAGCTGGATTATTCTGCACCGAACACAGTTTAAGATTGTGTTTGTTCTCTATTTAAACACATTTAATGCTGTTTGTCGGTACATGTTTATGTCAACAATTAAAACCTCAAACTAGAAAATTAACTAATTAAACTGAGATAGATTTTAACATTTTAGTTTGTGAATTGATAAAGCGAAATGAACAAATCAAAAACATCAGGAGCCTTTCTGTTGAAAATCTTATACAGTGTGCAAAGGTTTTTTTTCCACGGTACTATTCATGCTAGAAGTGTCACTGGAGTGAAGAACTACTTATTTTCCTCAAAAAAAGAGCCTGTAGCAATGGCACGGGGTGCCAAATGTAAAGCACTCAGATTCACATTGGAGTATTAACTTTATTTTGCCATAAAAGAAACATAATGATGGCAAGTAGATGGTGCTTTGTGAGGCAGATTTCAATTTGATGAGAAACATTGTATCTCGTGCTACAGTATCTTGTTACACTTAATTCAATAATGCTAAATGATCTGGTAAAAAGCGGTATGAACTTTTAAAGATGAGAACATCCAGCCTCTGCTTTTTTGTGTGCATAAATCTCTTGGCTGCCCCATTAGCCAGTTCAAATTCATGAATCATTATCGAGCTCCACCTCATCTTTTCAGTTTCTTCCCAGAGTCTGGGAGCAGACCACTGAAGTTCCTCAAACACTTTGTTGCTGTTCATAAAAAATACATAGACTGGGGCTCTGGTGTGCCTTTTTGCCCTAATTTACCTTTTTGACTTCTTGTGAATGCATACCTTTTGTACTTTTACGGGCACTAAAGGTCAGAGTGCTTGTCTTGTTCATGGAACCGCCAACCTGCCCTCGCCTTCACCCTCACATGGGCACCTCTGGGCCCGTAAAGCTGAAATACAGGGAAGGCAGAATGTGGGTGAAGAGGTCCTGGGAGATCATTTTGATAGACTTGCACATCTCATCACTTCGGAGTACACTGCATATTTATCTCCAGCAAAGGTTGAAAAGGATGCTGCATGCTGTGCGTCAGGAAAAGGCCCCAAGGTTTTTCTTATTCAGAGTTTATGGCTTATAACCCCAAAGCCATTCACTGTTCTGTACAGAAACAACATATCTTGTTACATCACATTGCTGACTCATTTGAAGCAAAATCATAATCCTTTTGTCTTTGCAAATCAAAGAACAGAAAATTCAGCTCAGATTGACCAAATATTCACATTGTTGCAGTGAAAAGTAACATTAGAAGCTCCCCAGCCAGGGGCTTGACAGTTCCTCTGTTGCCAAAAGTACTTCGACTTCACCCTATTATCTCCCACTCCTCGGGCCCCCTGTTTGGTCCCCGGCTTTTACAGGAGGGTAGAAGAGGGCCATTAGGAAATGAGTTGACCCGAAGGTCACGAGTGGAGTCAGGGGGCTGGAACCGGACCAAGGCCCTGCCAACCTTACTTTTTTAGGGTTGGTTCAGGTCGAAGTGTGATGAGCAAGGAAACCAGGGGACCGGGGATAGGGTGTCTTCCAGACTCGACCTGCGATAGTTTGACTTTAATTAAGTCAGATTTGACTTTGTTTACAAGCCCCAGTGGTCTTAAATCATTTGCCGCTTTACCCTCTCTCCCATCCCGCTTATTCCCCCAACCCCTCATACCTCGACTCCCTCTTCTTCACTTTTAATATGGTGTCAGACATCTATTTATTACGCCATTTTTACTGGTTTTCAGAAACGGGTTACAAGCTATGGGGATTCCATCAAATATAATATTAGGGACACCCCTCCAAGATGTCAATCTGTTAGCGATATGAAAGGCCGCTCACCCCACTAAACTCCCCTTTTGACTGAAACCCAGAGCTCTTTATGGCCCCATCAGGCACCCACATGGAGGACTTACTGCTGAACTTGTGACCAGGCAGTTGACGCCATATGAGGAGGGAATCTTTCTCTTGTCCCATTGCATCAGACATGTCTTTCTGTCCTCACAGACTTGCTGAAGTCTTTTTTTTTATTGGTAAATCATTCCCAATTCTTGCTTTGCCATATGTTCTGCTGGTCAGAACCCTTTTTTATTTTCTTGCTTTTCATCAGACCACTTTATTGAACCGATTTATTTGGTGACATTTGTACTATCTGATGAAATGGTACAAATCTCTTTTAGAAACTATGCAGAGAGCATGATTCCTGAGCTTAAATGATATTCTCTCATATTTAAAATGTTTACACAGATCACATCATTCTTTTATTAGGTAGTTACCTGCTTATTTGCCATGCAACAAAAAAAAACCCAACCATCCCCATCACAGTTAAAGTTTACATGTAACTAAAGAGTTGTTATAACAGGCTTACTGGCATGTTAGCAGTTGGTAAGCTTGCTGCGAAAACTCAGTGTTGGGGTGTTGGGTTACTAATTGGATCAGTTGGGTTAAATAAATGTTTGAGCGTTCCCCCGTACTAACACGACCTAGGGTTGCGAGTCTCTCATCTTTGCAGGAGCGGGTGGGGACTGGGGTGTTGGGGGTAAAGCAAATGAAGGAGAGGGAAGGAAAATAAAGTGGGAAATGAGCTCATTAATGATAACATCAAATTTGTTCAGTGTGTTTGACGCATGTGTGAAATTGCTTCCAGGAAAAAAAAAAAGAAAAAAGACGTAGCTACAGTAAAAGCCCCAGTGACGGCTTAAACTTGAGTAAAATTTTTTTTTGTCCTTGCAGGTTTCAAATCCAGGGAGGATCGAGCGACCCCACCAGGTACAAGAGTCTAGGAGATTGCTTCCGCACAATTTTCCGCAATGAAGGGTACGTAATTCCCAACCAGTTTTGACAATTACAGATCCACAGAAATAATTTTTTTTAATTGAAATTTCTATTAAATGCTTATACAGCACCTTGAAAAAGACAGTCCAGACCATCAATCACAGCTGTGAGCTTTTTGGGGGGGGGGTGTGGGATGACCATGCAAACAGCACATCTAGAAACTAGCAAAAATAGTTCTACCTCAATCAGACTGGATGCAAAGTGTTTATGAACATACATTTGCATGAATTGCCTCCAATTCACAGTTGGACTTTTATCTTGATTTTGACCTTTATAACACATGCATATGATTTATCCCAAAGTCCCGTCCTGAAACTATGATGAAACTTTTAAATGCATCTCTTCTCCAACACATCCGGATCAAATGAATGGCTCATTACCAGGCTGCTGCAGTGACATAACAGTGAAGGAAATCAGCCATTTGATTCAGGTGTGGTGGAGAAGTGCATCTAAAACCTGCAGGATAGCAGCTCTTAAGGACTGAACTTTCGCTCGCCTGACCTTAATCTTTCCATTGTAGCTCTAGCAGTGTGTTTAGTTATCCTGGTAGAAGATGAACCTCTGCCACAGTCTCAAATGTTTTTTTTAGCTAATAGCAGGTTTTCTTTCACACCTCCTCACATGTCCGTGCAAAAGAAAAAAAATCATCACCAAATGACTGGACTGCAACCACCACACTTTATAATAAAGAGTGTTTTCAGGGTGATGTTCTGTTTGTTTTCTTTAACAGATGACAGTTTGCGTTGACCAGAAAAATTCAGTTTTGGACAAATTTGGCCTCAGCATCTCCATCTGCACTTCAATGTAAATTGAAGCTCTTCTGGTTTACTTTCAACAACGACGTTCTTCTTGCCATTATTCCAAAAAAGCCACATATGTAAAGTGCATGATTAAAAGCTGACTTGTTGCCAGATTCTCTTACTTGTGCCGTGGATCTTGTGTCGTGCCTCTGCTTGACTGGCCTTCACCTTAGCTGATTGGTCATATCTTTGTATCTTTGAGATTAAATTACACACAACTATTCTGTTGGAATTTTATATAGAGGTATCAGAATAAAGGGGGCAAATATTTTAGATTTTCATGAGAAAAATTTTGCATTGTGAGAAAATGGGAGACAGATTAAGAGGTATACTGGGTCTGTAATTAGGGGATTATATCCAAAACCACTTGCATGCCTTTTAATTACAAAGTAGCGATGTTTCAGAATTAAAAACTTGATCGTTCTTCTGTTCGTCAATCTCATCAACTGTGTCAACTGTGTGTTTGTCTCTGTCAAACACGGTCCTGAGTATCTTCACGTTCACTACAGTTTGTGCCAGACGAGAGTAGACTAACTAACGACAGAGATCCTGCTGTGCTCCATCCGGCTCTGCTTTCCTCGTGACAGCCCTGTGAGACAGTGCAGGTGTAAGAGAAAGTGTTTGCCACTTGCTCTGTTTACGGCGAGTCGACAGCTTTACTGCGGATATAAAGTTGATCTGCTGCGAGGTGTGAGCAGGCACGCGGTGAAAGGGCGGTTAGTGACAGTTGGCAATCTTCACTTGGCTGGGGTTCATCAACAGCTTTGCCGGTGCAGTCAGCCCCCCACCCTGCCATCACTCAACACACATTATCATTATAATATTTAACATCTTTGCTAGCACATGTTTTCTGAATCGGCTACTGGGGAAGTCGGTCCGAGTGAATTTCCAGAGAACTGTAGCAGTGAGACAACTGCTGTATTACGTCATGCCCCTCAGATAAGCTGGAAAACTACGCTGACTTTGAGTTTATGTAGCAAAACGCTGCCATGTTTGGAAGAGTCCCCGACGACAGTAGATCCATTTTCTTTGCTGGCCAAATATCTTTATAGTATATTTTTGCTCGGTCTGTAATAATTTCCCGGTAGCATGTTGTGGATCACCTCCAGGCCAAACCACTTAGTTATAATTATGCAAGAGTATTATAGGCCCCACTGTTGTAGAATTATTATTAAAAATAAACATTTCCAGCCAGCTTATGGCAGCACTCAGCTAGCACCAGACCTCACTCTGTCTGAGGTGAGGAAGAAGGAAATCTGAGCTTTTAGCTTAAGCTATGCTATTAAAATGAACAAAGACTTGAAAGACGACACATAAAACAAAGGCATATAGGATTTGCTTCTTCAAAGGAAAAAAAAATACGTTTGAGCATTTGTTCTTAAAGTGCAAATTAAGAAAAAAAAAACAATCTGTGCGAAAAGAGTAAAAAAGTCACCTTTTTTATCACCTTATGCATTAAATCCTCTTACATTTGCTTGTAATTACTGCTGTTAATTGTTTGCGTCTGGAGTGAGATAAAAATGTAATTTATGGGAGCAGTTGTGAATATTTTCAGCAGGGTCACGACATTGTTAGAAGTGCCCAAGCATGATGTGAGGATGATGGAAATTAAAAGTTGGCATGGGCTGGTGTGAGATTCCCATGATATGACAACCTAGAGTAAAAATACCACATTTAAAGTAGTAACCCAGAGATTTAAAAGAAAAAGGTTCAGCCTGCTCTCTGGATTTATTTTAAACAGAAATCAGAAAAATCCATCATTTTAAGAGCTGCTGCTGTTAAGCAACAGGTAGAATGATTGAAAGATAGGCAGCCGAGCTATATGTTGATGGTTGCTCTGTTTTAAGTACTCATGACATTATTTACTTATTTTATTTATGGTCTTTACTCAGACTTGTGGTCTGGGACTCGAGGCTTGACTGAAAGAGCTCGACACACAGGGAGTGACATTGCTCCCTCTCCATTTATTTCCTAAGGAACGTAAGCAGTAAGCCAACAAATGTTTGTCCTCCTTCAACATGTGAAATTTCAACATGCAGACTTCTGATGCAGCACAAGAAACTTTTGTTGCTGGTTTCCTTTCGTATCCTGAATGTCTGGAACCGTTTTCCTTTGCTGCTGCTATCCAGGTTTTGAGCCCATAAGGAATCTAGACTTGACTTAGACTTGCAGTCTAATGACTCAAGACATAACTGAGACTGCTGGGTTGGGACTCAAGACTTGACAAAAACCACTTCTCCGACTTTAACTGGTTCTGCACCAGTCTGCGCTGGCCACAATTATCTCCATTAGCAGATTGTTTCCGTTTTTCACACTCATTTCAGGTGTAGCACAGGGCGCGTCGAACAGGCTGCACCTGTGATATAGTCACTGAAAACGCCAAGCAACATTTCAGCCACTGCAGGGAATTTCTACAAATATCTGTGTTTGTTTGAGTCCATCAAAACCACAACCTCAAGGTCATCCACCGCTGAGTGTCATTGCTAACATCATCAGAGAGTCTACCACAGACCAAGACTCGCTCTCTAACTGAAGACCTGACTCGTGGTCTGGACCTAGACTGGGCTTAGAAGTGAGAGTTAGACTAGCACGCTAATGATTCAAGACTTGACTTAGGCTTTGATAAAAGTGGTGGTCTCAAACTGCTGTCCTTCAGGGCCAAAGTCCAGGAACTTCTAGATGTGTCCCTTGTCCTACGCGCTTGGATAAAACTTTGAAACTGCCTCACCAGTATGCAGTCAGGCTCTGCACAGCTCAGCTAATGAGGTTATATTGGAGCCAGGTGTGCTGAAGCAGAGACATCTAAAAGTTGCAGGAGACCAGCCCTTGAGGACTGGAGTCTGAGACCATTGTAAGAGTTGACCTAGATTCACACTCTGAAGACTTACAAGCCGACTTGGACTTTTTGTTTGGGAATTAAATCTCGATAACAGCATTTCTTTAATTTATTCAGTAGTGAATGCAAACTGAGATCTGCTGCAAGTTACATGTAACAACTTTGATGCAAATGCATTTCAATTTTTCTGTGAAAAGATGTGCATGATTTATTAGTTCCTCATCATGGCTTACTGGTTTATGACAGTCGGTTTATATTTGATGTTGCATCCGAAAGCAGCCCAAACAAATGTTTCTTCAACTAAGCACTTTATTAAATGACTTTTCAGCCATTTCAGAAGGAAATGTCCTCATCTTGCCTTTTACATTTTATTATTTCACAGTTAAACATCCAGCGTACCGTAGGACATATGTGCTGTTTAGACAATGGTTTTAAAACCCTCCAAAGCCAGTAATCTGTAAAGTTTAGGAGTGAATAATTTAAACACAGGTATTAAGAAAATCTTCATAAATAAATAAATAAATAAATGAAAAGCACCTTAGTTTATTTAGAGATGCTAATTTTGTTCTATTTTTGTTTTAGCATAAATCCATATTTATTTCACTGCTGAGGCAAATATTGCACCCAATCAATCTTCAAATGATTTAAATCGCTTATTAAAATCTGTTTATTGCTGTTGATTTCTTGCCGAATTACAAGGAGCAGCAGTTGTGTTACTATTTTATCTGCACAGACAGGATTTCGCTTGAGTTACATAATTATGGTCATAAATTCTTTTATAGTCAAAGTGAAATTAGGCCTAAGAAACAATGGCACGGGCTAGACAGCATGAATATTATAAATATTTTCACTCAATAGAAGATGGGAGACTTGATTTGAACTCGTGGGGGAGAAAAAAGGACCTGTGAATATTTCTGCTTTATGCACAAAAAAAAGTTTGGAAATTAGTGATTAAAGAGTCTGCTAAAACAGCAGGTCGTCAATTTTTACTTTCTTTTTATAGACGCACAGGATGTTTAAAAACAGATAATGTGGGACCACACCCCACCGCTCCGAACATTTGTGCGTCTTCCTGTTCTGGTCTGATTAAACCAGCAGTGGAAGTCTAACAAGCAGGCATTATATGGTGAATCAGCCGGAATGTTTGCTCAGGTAGCTGCTTAACAGACACGCTACTTGCTAATTTGCTAACTGTACTCATAAAACGGTGATGACTTTGTCTTTTACTTGTGAGGAAGTGAAATGTGTAGGAGCGGCTGACACCGAGCAGAAACAGGTGAGGGAGGGGGGAGCGTAGCGGTACTCTGCTTCATACAGCCAAATCTTTCGTATCTCATTAAAAGGACGTTAAGCTGTTGGAACAGTTTGATGGAAAAGAAATTAGCAGATTGAAAACAATATCTTTTTAAAACCTTTATTTCCCTTGATACCGGTAACTGGCCTCTGCCCATTTGGACCTATTACATCAGGGTTAAGAGGGGATCTAAGGTTGACACCAGCTGGGACCACCCGTAACGGCAGTAAATACGGGTGGTATTTAATAAGCGTGACCTCCAAATTAGATGAGAAACATTGTGTACACATTGTTTTTTCCTTCACCTTTTGTGTACTTTTTTATGGGACCAAGAGAACATGTTAATTGTTCTCCCAATGTTATTTTGGTGGGGGAATTTATGTTAGCCTTGAATAAAAAAAGCCGGCCTGTCTTCTGGTTTGGAGAATTGTTTCCATTTAAAAACCACGCAGTAAAATAAAACATTGCAGGTTATGATTTACAATTTGTATCTAATCAGCTGCTTGAAATGTAACCCAGAACATGTCGGAAGGTGTATGCTCACATTGGAAAGAGGACTTTTGCCAAATCTGTTCTATTTAGCGTAGTCATTAGGATGTAAAGTGAGTTGAAATATTTTTTAGTAGTTCAGCGTATCCTCCTGGCCCACATCTGGTGAATTGTCCCTCATGGTCAAGGTGAAAGGTAGACCTTTAATAATGGAAAATATTTGCAGGTGACACTGTTTACATGATAAAATGTTCCCCAGGGTGGTTCATGTTGCCTGGGAATCTTTTCAAAGCTACGGTGCGAAGCATATATTTAAAAAAAATTAATTAATTAAAACACTAAAACAATTGGTTTGCAGAGTACACCTTTCCTATTCACTGCTTTTCTTGATTGGTCTCATGAAGTGCAGTTCTGTCACTGGCACGCTCCTCTCCAGATGGATGGAGGCTGTTAAAAAAGGAAAGGTTTATGAAAATGAAAGCCAAATTATACACACCAGAACAAACAAGCACAAACTCGCATCCATTTGGCTCTCCCCCGATGTCCCACTCTGTGTCATGAAGCCATTTGTTTAGGGAAGACAAAAAGGGACTTAGTGCGTACTTTACATTGACAATCAAATGAGGATTCAAATGACGGCCACTCGCTGGAGTCCATATTTGTTCTGTAACAAATTTCACTCCTTCTTCATCACCCAGTGGCTCCCCAGTCTGACCACACCCGGGAAATCTGTGGCCACCATTTGCATGAACATAGAGAGCCCAGGGAGGGGCCTTCCGTCTGACTAAAATAACTTAACACGGACAATGCGAGTGATTCATTTTTGTTTCCTATGCAAGAAACTTGTTGGGATAAAATGATTAATTTTTACATACAAAACAATTTCAGGTGTTTCATATGAACGCTGGATGAAAACCTGCTATTTAATGATAAACGTATGGAGCCATTGTTCTTAAAGGCATGTTATGTTAAAATGCCTCTGGATAAAGATTTAACCAACGTAAGAAAATCCAAATGTTATGGACTGCAACTAATTGCGCATTTTGGAGTTTCAAAACTGCAGGTTTTCAATAAACTCTGGATATGACTTGAATTTATATCCCCAATCTGCAAAAGAAAATATGAATCCACCATAAGTATGTGATGACTGCTCAATTTACAGTGATCTGCAAAAGGGCCTTTTTAACATTTTGCCACCAAAAACTTTTACATTATTTCACCAGAATGTGATGTGAGGAGGTGCAGAAATCCACTGCTCAATTGGGACAAATGGTTACCATGATGACTGTTGGTCTGCACTCAATCTACATTGCTAAGCCATTGGAAACCCTTTCTGTAGTCTGGCCAGAGGAAGGTACGCAACACATCAACATGTTGATGGTTCCAGCATAATGTTATGGTGATGCTTTTCTTGAGCAAGAACAGAATCTGGTCAAAGTTGAAGCAGAAATGGTTACAGCTAAATACAGGATTACACTGAAAGAAACATTTTAGAGACCACAAAAGACTGAAGCCTGGGACCGAGTCAGACAGCTACAATTAAATGATGATGATCAAAGCACTTTTATGTGCTTTGTGACCGATCTGACGAACCTTGGACTATTTTGCAAGTGAGCAAAATTCTCTATCTCTACTTGTGCAGAGCTGATGGAGACATCTGCCAAGATACTTGCAGTATCTGCAGTAGGAGGTGATTAAAATAAGTACTTGCAGATCAGTTTTAGATGCAGGGAGGAGCCTTTGCTTGTGCAATGTTGTTCAGTGACATATGGAAAATTAGCTACTGTATTAGTGCATTTACCCTTAATTTGCAGGACAGCATCTGCAGGCTGAGAAAGTCAATGCTGAACATGTACTATGTACCATGTGGACTATTTGACAGCCCAATCTTGACTCCTTACTGAATGGGAGTTTGGTTGATTTGCATGTGCTACACTGCATGAGGAACTGATTAAATGAGGTCGTGGCCAGAGTTCAGCCAACCATTTGGCACTTTTTGTGGATTGGCCGGCTGAGCGAGTAGCCATAAGCCAGTGGATTAGCATACACACAGATCCCCATTCACTGAATAAGGAAAAAGGAAGTTTTTTTTCTGTTTTAAGATTAAGTTTGTTCTAATAAATGCTAACAAGATGTACAACTTTGAAGAACACACAGAGGTTTGTTGAGATCTATTGCTGCAGTCTGAATTTAGTTAAAAATACCTCATGCTAATTCAATACTTTATATCTTGTTTACTGACTGAGCAGATTCTGACAGTTTGTGTTGGGCTGAACAAGGTTTTTTTTTGTACTTAGTGACACCTTGGAAGAAAATTAAAATTCCTGGTTCAAATCTGCCTTTACTCATTACCACAGTTGTTCTAGTCTATAGAAAAAGAAGTGCCGTGCTGCATCAACTCAGTTGTTGCAGGTGAATTAATGCTTTTAGCACATAAGGAATGAGTTGTCCTGAAGTAAGCTTAGACAAAACAGATTTCAGGACTTCATCTGCAGATTGTTTTACCTGAAGACTTGATGTCCCCTCAACACATTTAATTCAATTCAGTTTCTTCGTATTGCGCCAAATTAAAAAAGAATCACAGGGAACCGTATCTTGCGATGTTGACGCAAGATATGTCAACAAATGGCTGGCTCTACTAGATGTCACTGGCGTGGGATGTTTTATTAAAAATAATAGATACGAGTACGTTGATGTAAGTTATTACTTTCTGTTCTGTACAAATGTGTCCTTCACAGAGGAGGGGTGAGAAGAAAGCTTAGTCAGAGGACTAGTGCTCTAGTCACATGACTCCAAAATAAAACGTTTTTGCCATTAAGCAAAATGAGGGTTTACATATTTGCTAAAAAGGGACATGTGTGGCTGAAAACTAAAGCTATACAATCTCTTGAAAGCACCATCTCTATATTTAACACCTTCAGGTAAATATGACCTCTCAGTAGAGTATAGTCTTGTTGAATAAACTGCATAATTTTTTTTTTCCTAAATGATTCCTATTATTAGTCCTTGGTTATGATTCTCTAAATTCTTGTACATTGTTTTTTTTGTACTCCACATAAATCCTACTGTTGTCACGTTCAACCTTATGAACAATGTGTCGCATTCTCTGCTTAAAATATCCTGACTGGCTCCGCTTGATGACAAGTGTTTTGATAATTAGTTGTGGTTCACTGCAGTTAATGGAAGGTGGTGTGTCTTCTTTGGAAATGTAATGGCCCGTCTGCGTCGGGTTATATTGAGTAGAAATATGCGCCAGCAGCAAAAATATTTACACTCGTTCTGAATCGGCCAAGATCATCTCTGGTGACTTGCAGAGTGTGTTGCCACAACAGAGCCGACTCAGCCTTTTACAGGATGTAGTCGGTCACGCCACGTTGTCCTCTCCGTTGATCGTCTGTTTAGATGTTCTTCGATCTCTGTTTACAGGGAAGTCCTGTATATTTATTGTAGGCTTGAAATGATTCCTCGAATGATTCGAGTACCTCGATTATTAAAATTCCTTGAGGGAAATTTATCTGCCTCGAAGCTTCGTAGCGCACTGTGTTCCGCCCGGATCATTATTTGTGGAGGGCAGCACTCTTCCTCCTGCTTTTGAGTTGTTGTGAAGTGCTAGCAGCCTGCTGTTGAATTGTGCGGTATTTTGTGGGGGTTTTGGGGACAAATAAGGATCGTTTAATTTTGCGATGGTGTTGGACTACGACAGCTTTCTCTGGCGTCAGAATCGATTCGTTGCAGTTTTGGAGCGAACAGCAGGAATGAGAAAAAAGGAGAGAGAGAGAGATCCAATTCTTAATCATAAGAATATTCTGTAGAGTACTCAATTACTAAAAGTTCTTTACCAGTAATACATTTGTCTGCCCCTCAGTATCAGGGCCAGAAGAGAAAATTATACTCACCATTGACAGAAATCCCTGTGCTACATTTTTATGATGTCAACACTACAAACCTATTTCTTTCATTTCTTTTCTCTACCTGTATACTATTTTTTATACAGTGGAATGGCTGATTTTATTTTCTGAGACCCCTTTGAGTCCCTTTCTATATTTCATTAGCTAAAAGCTCTCGGATATCTCTTTCGATCTCACCATGGTGTTCACTCTCACTTCAGCCACCAGGAGCACATCAGACTAAAGCCGTTTCTCGCCTGTCAAGTCCCAGTCTAACCAGTTAATGTATGGTTTGGATTTTATCCCAGTTATAGTAGCTCCATTACGGTTTGCTCCTCACCATTGTGGGTGTGAATATGGGTGGGCCCTGATCACAGCTGTGGTCAACTCTCCGATGATGTTGCTGGCCCGAACATAATGAAAACCACTCATGTTTATTTTATTTTTTATTTTTAGATGTGCATCCTTTCGATTTAGTTAATGCAAAAGATGCAAAACAATATCCACACATGAACTTTATTGGGTGGGGGTGGGGGGATGCCAAACTAACACAACTGAGTCCCTGAGTTTCACACCGATCGGCACAAAACTGCAACTCGCTCCGACAGAACGCTTACCAAAGCTGCGCGATTCCTTGCTTCTTCATCGTGGGCCTGTTCCTTAGATGAAGGCGCTTTTCGATCACAATCATTCTGCTCCAAAAGGTTGATGTATGTTCAAGATTAAACTGATCATTTCGCTCCTCCACACTGTTCTGCTAGCAGACGGCATGTCCGCTGGAACCCTACAGTGGATTAAATGTCCTACTTTACTCGTGCTTTTATTACATTTGAAGCACATTTGAAACATATAGTAATTTCTTTACATGACTCATATGTACAGACTCATTCAATAAATTTGAACATTATTGAAAAGCCTATTTATACGTATTAAATAGATTAATTACATACACCAGTGGATATTGGGAAGCCTTTATTTGTGCTAATCATGATCTTTTCCATTTACTCCAAATGAAAACATGACTTTTAAATTCGAACATTACTGATCACACCAATAAATAAGAAAAAATCTGTTTCCAAAAAATTGTTTTCATGAGTTACTTTTAATCTGACAAGAGACTAACTGGGAAATATGTTTAAATTTATTGAATATGACTGGATTGTTATTATTAATATACAAGCAGAATATTTGGAAGTTTGACTCATTTGGATATGTCCAAATTAACAAGGAATTCACTGAGAGAAGCTGCACAAGCTGTACATTCTTTGACCAGTAACATAAACAAGATATTGAAGGACATTTTTATTAAATCCAGGAAGTATTTTTATCACAAGCATAGATGGGATGTGATATTTAGGTCTTTTTTTTAAATAGGGTTAAAATATGCATATCTTTCAAAAACCTCACTTTAAGGGCTGCAGCTGAAATGTGTGTTTCCGATTTTCCCTGAATGGAATATCTGTATGGCCATGGAAAAATGCTCCATTTGTGAATGTACAAGGAAGTGTTAGAATATACAAAACTTTTGATAGCGTGTTTCCATAGCGACAGACTTGTTTGCTGTTTATGCACTGATTATTTCCCACAAGTTCAACTTAGTTCATGTTTTTTACATTACCATAAAAAGCACATCTAAATATTCTGTATGTTTTGAACTTGCAAAAAAAACAAGAAGTTTTGGATTGACTGTCTATTAAAATGCACAAAGGTTGTTTAAGGGCTTGGACTTGTTTGACCTGTTTGACTTTAAGTCCATCCCCTTAAAACAACATTTAGGCATAAAAGCAGGGCAGACACAGGTAGCTGTCTGTTGCTGTTGACAGTTTCTTATCAACACAAATGCCAGCAACCTAAAAAAAAAAAAGTTCTTCTGATTAGTCTTTGCTGCGTTTCGACATGGTGGAGTTCAAGAAACACAAAAAGTTACACTCAGAGATGCTAGAAGAATTTTAAATGGTATGTTTGCATACAAAATATACCTAAACTGGCTAAGTACCTCTATCGTTTTTGGCACAACACTGTCACTGTAAACCTTACACAGGTTCCAACATATGAACTACTCTTGCCAATGTTTTCACCAAGTCTGAGGCTGTGGGAAACGCATGTGTGTGCATTTCTAAATGTATACGAAACACCCTTTGTGCTCCCTTAGCAAAACAAACCGTTGCATTATCTCCCGCAATATACAACATGCTCCGACCTTTCACTTGTTTCCATTCCATTCCAAAAGAGTACATTCAGTTTGAAATAAAAAAAATAATTGGAATAGCTTCCGAACTTCAGTCTAACCAGCACTCTGCAAATGGCTCAACTTAAAACTGATTTGTTTCAAAATGCAGCCTTCGTTGTACGCAGGCATACATCTTAATTTTCTGGCTCAGAGTGTGCTTTAAATCAGTGCTGGCAAAGGCGAGTTGGAAATATTACTCAAATTATACACTTAAACACTTTTGAAATGTCCAGTATATCATATTCTGAAAGTACCCTTGAATCGTTTCCTCATTGTACACCTGAAGAACTTGTTTACTTAGGTTTGTGGTTTGGAAATGTGTCTCAGTTGTCATGGCTCCAAGCCGGCATAATTTACTCCCTGTTTGTCTCTTGTTAGCTAGAGTCGAAAATAAATTTAATGTCCTCGGCGGCTCGGGGCTGATGTATAGTGAGGAAAGTTAGAAAAGTAGGATGGAATAATCCAAGTCATGATTTTGTAAAAATATTATTTATAAAGCCTCTTGCGCCTTGTATTACTTCATTTTGATGTTTCAGTTGGAACCTCTGAATGGAGAGTCAAGCGTGGCATTCAGTGTGGGTGATTATTCCTTTTTCTCAAGTACCACTTATTGAAGTTTCTTTGGAGTCGAAGTGAATACAGCTGAGGACCTGAGGAAAGGCAGTCGGGAGGCTGAAGTTATTTATATGAGCAGGCTCTGCCACCAAAGACTCACTGTTCAGGAATGTCATGGACAACTCTTGAGATCTGGGTAATGCGCTTTCCAAATTCTACAAGTTTGGCCTGCCTATAAATTGCTTTCTGAATAGTTAAACAGATCGGACTGTAAAAATAAAAAGCCTCATCAGCATCAAGAAGCTTCGCTGTCACTGCTCACATCCAGAGAAATGTTCAAGGCACAGAAATGGCCATCAATTATGAAAAGGGTCTGATTAATTTTGTGAAAATGAATATGTTTGTATTGATTGAGAGCAGTATATAATTCATGTTTGTATAATATAAATGAAATATGATTGATGATTGTTTTTAGTAATAGATTTATTGTCTTTTGAGAGATGCCTTTCACATTTCCTATCAAGCAAATTTTGTTGGTTGAACAAAAATAATTTTGAATCTTAACCTGCCAGAAGTATAGGTCAATTTATGCATAATTGTAAGATTTACTGGCACAAAAGGTTTTCCACATTTAAATGATGCAGAGGCATCAGATTCTTAAATTTAGGCTGTTTGCAATGTGAAGATTGCATTAAATATTGATTATTTTTTAAAGTTCCTGGTAAATTTGATGGAAAGAAAAAGTGAAAAAGAGCCAAATGTTGTAGGCATTTCTTATTCAGTTAAAAACAAAATAAAAAGAATTTCAGATTGTTCCAACAAATGATGCTCCATATGCAAAGGTTGGTGAATTCAAATGAACTCTTTGAATAAGACCTGTCCTCATTGTTGTAGGGGATTGAGCAGCTCTGCTTTTACATTGAGGGTGAGAGGAGACATGAAGAGATGATGAAAGCTAATACTCTTGTGTTCGTTACCTGAAAATATTGGGATGCAGTTATGTTCAAGGAAGCATGTGTGTTTCTATTTTTGTTCTGTACTTTTGATAATTTTCCAACCTGATTAAATCAAACTTTGGATGGACCTTTTATCTGCAGTAAAAATATCCCATCCTGAATGCAATTCTTTCCTGGTAGTTAGTTGTTTTTCTGGTCCTGAGGATTATCTTTTTCTCATGAGAGCCAGAAGCTCAGTAGGAGGAAATATTTAGCTGCATCTCTTTGTTACTTCTGTATCTGTTATGTAGGTGGCGGCTAAAATGTCATATTTACATTTTGAAAAGGGAAAACTACTGCCTTTAGCAAAAAGAGGTACAAACTACTTCCATATGCACGGCTTTCTAAGTATGTTGTGTATAATTACTGCTATTTGTGTGGTGAATAAAGTGCAGAGAGATGGAGCAGCTGAGTGAAGTGCCATCCTTCAACTGGTTCCTTGTTGCAACTAAATGCTGTGTTGTTGTGTTAAGCTATGTTTGGTATTAAACTGATGAACAAATTGTGCCTCACAATTTAGACTACGGGCAGCAAAGTTCCTAAATATATAATCTAAAATTGTTTCTTGGCAACATTTTCTGTTGATTTTAGAAATTTTCCTGGTGTCTGGATGAATAATACCACGTTGTATAGAGGTTTAACAAACACAAAACAAAACACTCTTCTAAATGGTCAACCTGGACAATAATGAAAGAAAAAATAAAGGTGAGAAGGAAAGTATTGAAATGTCCCCAGTAAGCAAGTGAATATTGCTTAGTGTAACTTCTCTACCCTTGCGTTTGTTTTAATTAGATAACTCTATATGTTAGCACAGTAATGTTGCTTTGTTGTATTGAAAGCCTGTACATTCATGACGGAAATAACAAGGAGTCCAACATTACCAATCACATCAATCAGGCAAAATCTCACAGTTGAACAGTCCCTCCAGAAAGTTACAGTGTTGAGGTCACCACTATTAATGCAAAATCTGTCATTTGCAAATGTTGCGATCTTCTAATTTTCACCAATCATCCTAACATTTACTACATTTCATTCTTTTATGTTTTGACCAATCTCCTCAGCCTCCCTTCTAATTCAACTTCCTATTTCCCAACACCTCTTCAAGATAAAAGCATGTGTGATGCTAAACAGTAATATTTGTCTTGGTTTTTTTTTTGCATTTATTTTACAAAAAAACACCATTTTGAGATGTAGTGATGTACGTGTCAGCCGTTGTTTGAATACACCACGAGCGCACGCCAGTTACACTTGGGGATCTGATCAACAAGGAGAGGGCTGCTGCAGAGCCCGAGCTGCACAGTCATTTGCACCATGATAATGACGATTAGTTAATCCATGCCAGTATGTCATAAGCTTGTTACCAAGAATGCTGATGTTGTTATTGCCTATTTTAACAATCAGGTCTACAAAGAAGAGCGTGTCAAAATTCCTCCACTGTGATGTGAAAGACTCAGAACCAGTAATGGCAAACATTTAACGGCCGTTGTTGGGTGGCAGAAGCGTTTCTTGGGTTCAGATGCATTTTCTCCTCGTTAAAGGAAATACTCATTACGAAAACACATTTTGTTATTGTTGTTTTTGATGTTAGAAATTGTTTGATCTTAATTAAGTGTGACAGGAATCAAGTCACAGAGTACAGGAAAGGTTTCGCCATGTGGGGCTATGATGCCGGGCCTTTTTACATGCTACCAGGCCTGAATACATCACAAAACTTGGAAGAGTTCATGTTATACCGAAGACGAAATGCCCTTTTAAAATATGTTGTTCAACAAGACGACCACCCATGAACATCAGAGACAAACAAGATTAACATTATTTTGGTGTGAGCAGCCCAATCCCTGGGAATTAATTTAATGGGAAACTCGTGGAGTGACGCAAAATCTGATGCTGTTTCTTCAGCAAAGCCTTTCAGACAGGAATACCTGGACTCAGGTACCAGAAAGTGTTTGTAACGTATGTGGACCAGTTCTCCAAAACAGTGGTTGACTAAATATTACCTCAGCATTTACAGAAAAGCTAAATCTTCAAGCATTATTCAGTTTTTAAACTCAAATATTAAGGTTTATATAGAAATAAAATCCACTCTGTTTTCAACAATCCAGTATTCCTTCATTATTATTATTTCATTTTCTTTAAATGAATAAAGTAATTTATATTTTGATGTAATGGCAGAATGTTATTTCTTATTTTTCCTTACCTGCATCCTCTTATATTTCCCTTGTCAGTTTGCCAGTATTGTAGAGGTGCTGTTCTTCTCATTTTGCTTGGGATGCTTGGGTATTTGTAATACCTACACTTTACACACAAACTTAGAAATATGGCTTGACCTGACCTGAAAATCGGACTGTGAGAGGAAGGTGCTCAAGCTTTCAAAAACAACTTTAAATTCTGCAAGCATTCTGCTTTTGTGACCAAGTTCTCATTGCTCCACTGCTAAGCTTCCCATTGACATTTACAGGCTTCCTTTTAAATCTGTGCTATATGTATAGGGATTTTCATGCTATAAGGAAATGTGTTTGATCTAGATTTTAATCCATCCACCTAAAACCACTCTTGTTGGTGTGAAAGTCACCCTGAATGTTGACTTGATACTCACGGTCATAAAATAGACATTTTGCATTTGGCTGGTGGGGGTTTTTTAAGCTCCAAATACAACCAAGCAGCTGACAGGAAAATGAGAGACACAACTATTTATTTTATCTCCCTGCAGAATCTTTGGCTTCTACAAGGGAATCCTGCCTCCGATCCTGGCAGAGACCCCGAAGAGAGCAGTGAAGGTAGGATAAAGGATGTGTATGTTTGTCTATGGAAAGCTGAAAAGCTTCTCAGGATGTCACGCAAGGCCCAGGATCTAGTTTCATTGTGAGCTGCCGCCGTACTACCATATGAAAACACTCAAACTGCTGTTACATAGAACACACGTGCTGATTAAACACATAACGCCCTCAACCATGTCTGCCTCTTTAGACACTCCTGTTTGCCCTCTCCACAAACCCAATATTGACTTACAAGTATTTGCTGTAAGCCATGGCATGAACGTCATCTTTTGATAGTTATAGGTGAGCAGAATTACCCATTGGAGGTTAGGCTGGGAGCGAGGGGTGCAGAGGGAGAGCGCTACTTGGCACTATGCTGCTCTGTAATGAGACGCCGGAGACAAAGTGAACTTTATAAATAAGCACTCACACTGAGAAGATGGGGTAATCGCTCACATGGCAAGCAACACTGCTGATGGTGAGACATTGCTGCACCAAAATATTGGCACAGATTAACGCTCTCCAGCCACCTCAGCTCTTATTTCCTCTACAAATTAGAGGAAGTGCCCTTTGCCGACGTCAGAGATTAAGCCGGACGTTTAGTAAAACAGTTTTAGAATCTCGAATTTTAAAGTAGCGTCATTTAATGGGTTGTGCACTTGAAAATGTTTCAGAAACACTGAAGGGTTTGTTTGGGTTTCTTTGTAAAGCTATTAAAAATAGATTAAAAATGTCATGTTGCCACAAGCTTTGTGGAAAGTTTCATAAATCCTTGCGGCGATGGAAGCTAACAGGATAATCACAATCGCCGTATCAATTCACGTCGGCGGCTAATTTGGCGAAGCTGCTTTTGGCGACTCTGCCAGGATCATTCTTTAACAGCAAGACACACAGCAACCTATCGCTTTCTATGCTGCTGCAGAACTGATGCAAAATCCAAAATGTTCCTCCAACTGGTGAGTTGCAGCTGATCTGGCAGATCGAGGCAGACGGCAGACTCAACCAGCATGATTTCATAGAAGCACAAACTTTTTGTTTTTACTACCACTCACAGGATTTAGATACTTTCCACCAGCTCACAGTAATGACATCTTTGTTACTGATAACAGTTTCAATGAACTTCACCACAATAACATCTTTATTGTGCCTAAATTAATCTTGTATTTCAGCAGCATAATCTCACTCTAAAACTTAAAAAAAAATTTAAATAATCATTTAATCTGACTATATTTGTTCAGTGGGTTATGTTTTAAGAAATAATAGTTGAATAACAGTGGAACAACTCCAGTTACCCTTGAATTGCATAATTTTTACAACTTACGTTTTCCAATAAAATATGACATATTTTCAGATTTAGAGCATACAGGGAACTTTGAATATTTTTGCTTTGCACTATTTCTCTACATCCTGGATCCTTGATGTTGTGTCTGACCAACCATTTCTGTGTTGATCTGGTTGTTCTGGAGCGTTACCTTGCTAAAAGATCTAATGGTGACTCTTTTTCATTTTACATGTGGCCTCCACTAGATATCTGTTTCAAATTCCTGGTATTTCAAAGAGTTCCTGACGGTATATGCTGAAACATCCAACATTTAGATGAGTTGTTTTTTCAAGTATTCATCCTAAACCCACAACCTTGGTGTTCCTACATATTGACCAGGACAGAAAAGTTGTCGCCACGAATGGCGTTGCATGTTTTATGACTTTCCTGACTCATCGTTAATCCTGATCTTGCCTCCACAGTTTTTCACCTTCGAGCAGTACAAGAAGGCACTGAGTCTGACGCCTTTGTCTCCTGGCATGGTGAGTGTGCCAAACAGAAGCACCTGAGTACACTGTCGCTTAAACACAAAAACCCACAGAACCAGGAAGAATAGTTCATCTGATGTCTGCTTAGCTGCCAAAGTCGGTTAAAGCAAGCATGAACGGCCAAAAAAAATGTTACCAGGCAAATTATGTCATGTGATTCAACAATGAGCTACAAATAAGTACATTTAGAAGAGAAATTGTCACTCATTGTAGTTTTTTTTTTAAATTATACATCTATCGACAATGTACAGAGGCTTGATGGTTTACTTTAATAAGTTTACAGTTCTTTAATATCAGTGTGACAAATATAACATTGCTTTTCTTTTCACACATAAAGACATACCGGATGGCAATGGACAAAATAAATATTGTAACTAGGGATTAAATGATAAAAGCCCAGAACACCACTTTTGTTCAATGTTAAGCACATGTGAAAGTATTCTTGATGAATGACACACACTCCAAAATGTCAGGCCTATCACTGGTGTATAATAAAAATGTATAATAGCTTATACAAATATCGCATAAGCCGTTCAACTTATTTCGTAAGATGAAAACTTGTGAGGTTCAGTCTTAGCTCAGGTTTTATCTTTGCCGAATAAAAAGGGGAAAAAAATCCCAACGATTTTCAGAAATTTGTCAGATGCCATGTTTATTCCGCTGGCAATTTTTGGTTAAATTTATTGGTTAGCATTCTGTGAGGATGAATAAGAACTTACAACACAGGACTGCCACAAACCTCTTTGTATGTTATGTGATCAACCAACACAAAGCAGTACAAAATTTTTTAAGTAGAAGGAAAAGTTCTTGGGGTTTTTTCGGTTTTTACAAAAATGTGACGCATTTGCGTTTAGCCCTCTTTTTTGCTTAGGATCTCTAAATAAAATAAAAAAGTGCGTCATTTTGTCTTCAGAAGTCACATAATTAGTACACTGAGTCCCTCTGTGTGTAATTGAATCTAACTATGAACAAAGCTGTTTTATGTAGATCCTGGAGGTTTGAGAACATTAGTGAACAAACAGCATCGTGAAGACTAAGGAACCCAGCAGACAAATCAGAGGTAAATTTGTGGCGAGGTTTAAAACAGGGTTTGGTTTTAGAACAATATTCCATTTCAGAAAGCACTTTCTGTCCCATCGTCTGGAAAGGAAAACAGAATGGCATGACTCTGGAGGAGCTGCAAATACCCACAGCTCAGTGGAAAGAATTTGTTGACCTGCTTAACATTTGCGGTGTGCTCCATGCCGCTTCTTTCCCAGATTGGAACAAAGCTATTACTCAAAGAAAGACGTAAGAAGTTCTGCTTGCAGAAGGACCCAGCAAACGTAGAAGAATGCGATCTGTTTAGATGAGACCAACTCTTTAGCCCACGTGCAAAATACAATGTTTGACAGGAAACTAACACCGCACATCACCCTGAATATTCCAAACCACCCTTGAAACATGGTGGTGACAGATGTGTTTTCCTGAGCAGGGACAGTGAGGCTGGGTCAGAGCTGACGGGAAGGTTTGCAGTTTCCCAGTGAGTGGATGCTTCATGTCTGTTTTGATGGCGCCTTTGTTTGGCTTTGCTCCTACTGGTTGCCGTTGGTTTTCTAAAGATTTTGTCCTTTCATCTTGTATTGGGGATGTTGTATGTATGACTTCCACTGATGAGTGGTTCCTATGGAGGAATTCTTTGCGACGCTTCGATGGGCAGAAGAGAGGACAGAGAGCCGGTGTCCAGGTGAAGCTCTCTGAAACATGGGGTCGTTGGCAAGTGACACCATAAATCTCTCACCATTCGGTTTGGCTTTCATGCTGATGAGGATTTTACAATCATTTCGCCAACTTTGATATGTTTCACCTGAAACTTTGTGATGTTACTGCACCAAGAACTCATCAAGGTTTCTTACTTATCATTGTGCAGAGGCTTACCACGTCCAAATGGAATGTACTAATGGATTTTAGTGACTTTGTATCACCTGCTCTCAAGCTGTAAAAGTTGGGAATTTTGATGATGACACTGACCTTTTTGCTTAGAACTTTATCAATATTATAGACTTAAATTTATTCAGTATTTATCAGGACTTCCTCACTCCGAAGAACACAAAGGATTTGGTTTTTACTTTAGGCTTCAAACTTGATTGCATGTCCTCTCAGAGCTTTTTAAATTCCTCGACAGCAGACCTTATTTCCCGCTGATTTAAATCTTTTCTTAGCTCCTTTAAGTGATGTAGATTCTCAGATGGATCGTTTTTGAGCATTCCTTGTTTTTTTAGAGTATCTGCCCTGTTAAGAACAGACCATAACCCGTCTCAAACACCACACCACAGGTAAATGATAACATCCGCTGCTTAAGGCGTGCTTGTGGAAAAATTTGACACCTGTGGACAAAAACCCATTTACAGGTATTTATTTTGTAGCTTCTTTTAATAATACAGTCAACTTTTTCTTTTTCCAAAAGTAGACTTTATTTATTGTTTCCATAGACAAAGTTGGAAAGATAAGTACAATATTTATCTGTCTGCACAGTTCCCTCTCCAGCTGAGCCTTTTATTTCGGATCGGTCTTTACCTGGCTCAGCTAACCCTGTTGTTAGTGTCAGGAAACCTTTCTGGACATTTTACCAGCTCGCCAGTTCAAGACTGTTTTTCAGTGTCTTGGTCCTAAATGTACTTAACATAGCAAACACTTCTTTTATTTTATTTCTGGTCAGTTTATCTGGAGAGAGCTGTCATCCACCCACTTTAAAAAAAACAATTAAATACATTACAATGCCTCTTTTTAATGATTTTGAGAAGGAATCAAAATCTGTAAATTTTTAACCAAGTGTTTTAATTGTTTTAATCTCTAGTTTTAACTAACTTATTTACTACAGTGTTAACTTTTTATGTTTTGCTGTGAATATTTTGTAAAGTCTGTGTGTGGCAGGATGCCTCTTATAAAGAAGATTTCTGTTCTCAATGCTACTCTGAATAATTTAAAATCTACAACTTTCCTCCTCATGAGTAAAACTGAAAACGAAACACAACCTAGAAACAACACATTTCCAGGTGTGTGTAAATTAATAATGGAAGTAGTGTTATGTAATTCTCATGAGATAATTCATCCATCCATTGACTGCTCCCAGGGGGCTGGTGCATATCTCCAGCAATCATTAGGTGACCCTGGAAAGGTCACTAATCCATCTCAGGCCAGTAGACAGACTCACAGCACAACCAGCCATGATCACACTCACAGCTAAGGGTGACTTTGAGGGATTGATTAACCCAATGGTCATGTTTTGGGACTGTGGGAGGATGTGGGGGTACCTGGAGAGAACCCACGCATGCACAGGGAGAACATCCAAACTCCATGCAGACAGACCATGGACTGACATTTAAACCCAACTGTGTCATTGACTTGACATGAAAACGACTTATAAAAACATTTTAGAGAAACAGTATAAATACTTAGGATGATGCAGAAAAAGCCTGTCACGCCAAAGATCCTTTAATAAACCTCCTCATGGAAGCATCAGTGATGGAGTGTTTTCCTTGTAGGCATTTCCAGATCCAAAACTTGTGTAATTTTAGATATCTATTTTGAAACATTCAAATTTAGCGTGCACTGTGGAATCAGTTTTTGTGCTGTTTCCACCTACCTGTACCTGATATGTTTGCGATTTGACTAAAATCTGTCGTAAGCTGACCTGCACGGCTGCTCGTTTAGAAGCAGATTACACCACGTCCAGTGACTCCACAAATAGTTTTACAATCTTTAAGCAATCGTCTTGCAGGCGTATTTAGTTCCAGGTTTGGAAATGGACAGATTTGAGTTCCCGGGGTGTGGTTGTCACACACCCAAAAATTTAGTGGGGGTGGGGGTCATTTGTCAGCCATGATGGATGGCTTACCTGTAAGTCCGTATCAAAACCACCTCCACACAGAGAGCAACCTCTGCTGGCTTTACAGCCAGTGGTGGAGAAATGTTTACCTACCTCATCCATCAAGCTCTTTTTCCACTTTTGCTCCTCCTCCTCCCTTACCATCTTCTTCCTGCAAGAGCTGCAAACCTCAAATCCCCCAGAGGCCCTTGCGCATCGGGCGCACTAATTCACATCAGATCATTAGCGCAATTTAATTACAGATTAGCGCGCCGTCTCTCTTTCTTCCAACCCTATTCAGCGCGGCACAGCTGAATGCCTTCACTCTGATTAATGAGGACACACACAGTAATAATACAAATAAGGAATTAAAACATGGCCGCTTGGCTGTGTAAACATCGAGAGGCATGTCTGAGAGGATGGGTCCTGCGGCTCTGACAGCGGGATAAAGACGCAGGAAGAGTAATGAGCTTCAGACACGTTCTCGACATGTTCCCATTACGCCTCTCGCCAAGCATGCATTCATGCACATTTGCACACACAGACACAAAAACACGCAGAAATACAAAGCTTTGTGTAAATACATCTGGCGGTTCAGGTTCCATTTTTAATTGCATGGCAGGTATATGAAGTAATAAGACCTGCAGTGGTCGTCTTCTTCAGGACAAATTACGTGAACCTGCAACAGTCTTGCTTCCTCTTTCCACTCACCTTCCTTTCCCCTCATAGATAACATCTAGCATATTGTCAGGTAACACCCTCAGGTGTCTTGCGTGTCTTCAGGAACAATTTGTTTAACCAGGACAGACACATTTGCATTTTGGAAAAAAAGAAAAGAAAAGAAAACACAAATTCTGGAAACATTGCTTCACGGCTGAGTTTTTGGAACTCGTCTTTAACGGTTTCTCTGCTCTGCTCCATCTCTGCCCAGATGTTATCCTCTCACTCTCGGGGTTAAATCATGTCCATCTCCCCTCCAGGTGCTGTCCGTAGCCGGCCTCGGCTCAGGCTTGACCGAGGCCTTCATCGTCAACCCGTTCGAAGTGGTGAAAGTCAGTCTCCAGGCCAACAGGGACTCCTTCAAAGAGGTTGAGTGAAAGAAAATGCTAATCTAACTTTTAAAATGTTGCTTAAATGTTCACGTTTTTCCTTGTGACGAAGATCCTTTTCAACTCTGTCTCTCGACAGCAACCCTCCGCTTTTGCCCAAGCACGACGTATCTTCAACTCAGACGGCTTTGGATTGAGAGGTCTGAATAAAGGGTTAACGTCAACACTGGGACGCCACGGAGTTTTCAACATGATCTACTTTGGCTTCTACTTCAATGTCAAGGACGCGATCCCAGCCAACCCGGTAATATGCAAGTGAAAAATCTGCACTGTGTGGAATTTTGTCTGCGGCACATTCCTGCTGCTGTGCCTCAGCGCTGCCTAACCTTTCCTGACTCTGCCTACTTTTGGCTAACCTCAGCCTCTGTGATCCTCACATGTCCTCGCCACATTGCTGCGGGAGAATAACAAGTGTTTAACAGTATGATTAGCTTGCACGGCACGGAGGAAGCAGAAATCAGAGGGAAGCTTCCAAGATCAGCCCCACTAATACCTCGTCTGTTTGCTCCTCATAACATCCTCAAAGTTTCGGATTACACATCCGGCAGCGCCTGATGGCCCAAACAAAAGTTAATTTTGTTTAATGGAAACGTTACCATACGCCACTTCCACATGTACAATCCGGAGCATTAGATTAGAAGTCCAATGAACTAATTGGAAGCAGACAACCGTACTATTATCCAGAGGAGGTTACAGTGGGAGGCCTGGCTCTGTTGTATTTTTCCCATTTTTTTTTTCCAAAGCTGCATAATCTACATCGAAGTGGTCATCCTCTGTGAATAATGATTATGTGGCTAGACGACTTAAATAACTTTCTTCTTCGGTTATGGCCGTTGCTTGTAAGCTTCATCCATTTATGTGTGCGGTGCAGGAATTTTGTTTGCGAGAGGCTAACGACACAAGCTTTTAAAATATACGGTGACTTGTAAAAGTCACTGCTTAAAGTTTATGCTGTTTAAAACTTCTTGTGATTTTGTCAGATCGTTTGCTACAACTTAAGTGTGTTTTATAGACCTATAGAGTATACTCTTAAAATAAAGGAAAGTGCAGTTCCAGGTCTTTAGGGCTATGTTGATACCAACTTTGTACATCTAGAGATTGAAATTTACCCCCTTTTCTCTTTGTAAAGTAACTTGTGTTCTCTGCCGCTTCATCTGTGAGCATAACATGGAATATGCTTCAAGCTGAACCGTTCAGCAGTAGCTCTGCCTGTGCGTTTAGCGTCGTGTTGTGAACCTTCTTTTGCGCGTCCTGGTTGTCCTCCATCCGTCTCCTCATTAGACGGACGGAGACGGCTTACCTGTCTCAACAGAACATCAGCATTCATAGCGCATGATGCTGCCAACACCATGATTCATTCAGGGTGGTTTGCATAAATATTATTTTTTAATGATTTTTATGCAAAACGGAATTTTGCAAGAAGGAAAAAAGTTATTTTTTTTGTCTCTTCTTGCCAGAGCAGCTTCCATATGTTTGCTCTTTCTCCTTTCAACGTGGACTGTATTTATGCCAATAATCCATATGAGATTAAGTGGCTCGAAAATGGATTATTTTATCAAACAACTGATTTCTCAGTGCGATTGGTTTCACTTATCTTTATTTAGAGGTGATGGGGTTTGATACGTATTCACGCTGCACAGTTCTGATTTTATTTTTATTTAAAACCCTTGTATTTAGTTTTATTCGACCTTGTAATCATGCGATAATTTCTACTGACCAGTCAAAAATCCATTTTCACAAAATGTGAACTTCACAGAGCACTGTAAATGTGTGTTTTGTGTGTGTTTTGGAGACTGAGCTAAAGTTTCATTGCTCAAAGCTTGTCAGCAACATGAGCAATGAGCTTTCAAGTCAATCATGTCAATAGTCAAATTTAGATTACCAAGCCCAGGCTTCTGTTGTGCGGACATTTGAATAGCACATAGGAGGCAGATAGCACACTGCCATCATTCACCAGGGGATGTGTGAGGAGATGTTTGCTTAAGGCTGTTAGGAAGTGGCTTGATGGGTGTACTTAGGCCGTGGCTATATTCCTCCCCCCTGCCGCCCCCGTAACCCGCATCCCACTTGAAAAAAACAGGAGAAGTGGGATTAGATGTTGATTTACCACAGCTCTCGGGGTGTCCAGCCGCTTGAGAAAGCCCTGGACCGGAGAAGCTGCTGTCATTTGTAAAAATATCCTGGCCAATTAGCTGTCAGAGCTCTCCGAGTCTGGGCTTCTTTGGTACAGTAATACCCCTGTGCCGAGTCACAGGCCAATTACCCAAATTGTCCCCATATGCCTCCCTAGTCTGCCTGCGTGAACCCTGTTTATAAATCCTCCGTCTTGGCTCCTCAAAGAACATGTGGTTCTGCTCAGCCAATCACAGCGCTGCACCACAGTCAGGAAGCGCAAATTTGCCCCTCGGAGCCCCTCCTTCCACCGCCATAAAATGATCCGGGCTTTCATGCCAAGTTTGAAATCATGCGCTCCGATCCCGTCGTCTCTGTTTCACTTTCGCTCTCGCATAAAAATACAGTGTCAAATTACTGTGTGTATTAACTTGGTGTCACTTCTTTTGTGTGTGTGTGTGTGGGTTTTTTGTGTTTTTTTTTTTTTTTAGTTCTCAAAACGTTTCCAATAAAGATTATGCTTGTCAAGCCAATAAGCTTCAACCTCATGTTCCAAACAGGACCCCACGTTAGAGTTCCTGAGGAAGTTTGCGATTGGCCTCACGTCTGGGACCATCTCGTCATGTGTGAATATTCCCTTCGACGTAGCAAAGAGCCGCATCCAAGGGCCCCAGCCGGAACCGGGAGCCATCAAGTACCGCACCTGCTTCCAGACCATGGCGCTGGTGTACCGCGAAGAGGGGTAAAAGCAACGCTGAAAAATAACGGGGTTCCAAACGTCCATCCTGCAACTTTTTATTGCGTCCCAGTTCCAACAGGCTTGAGTTACAGAACTCAATTATGTCCTCACACAATCAGGATCTACCGAGTTCTGTGAATGACGCATCTAAAAGTTGCAGGCCCTCCAGGACTGGACACATGTGCCTTGAAGGAATAGTCCCGTTTGAGCTTCTGTTAAAGGGTTAAAAGGTTAAATAGCAGTTTATATCTTAACTCTCTTGGCGTCAGAGTTTAGAATAAATTGGCCCCGCTTGTTCAAAAGGGGCCGAGACCAAACCCAGACTCTTTATGTGTTAAAAAAAAAAAAAAAATCTGGTTTCCAGTGTTAGAGCAGTGAATGCAAACAGGATTTATGAACCTTTAAACCAACATTATCTGAGTCGGTCTTTAGAAAAGTCTCAGAAACACACGGTCACAAAATAAATGTATTTGATTAGGGGAAGATGCAGTGTTTTAAAAGTTAAAACTAAGTTAAAACCTAAAGTTATTGAATTGTTTATATATATATATATATATATATAACTACTTCATAGGTGTTTGGAAACGATCATATGATAGCCTCACCTTTAACCCCACCTTCAAACTCAAATGTTTAGGATGCAACAACTGCAAAATGTAACCACTTTTCCTCTGTGGTCTCGTCAAAATAACTGCATGTTATCAAAGGAAAACTGTATTTTAACACTTTAATTGAAGGATTTTTTAAAGATTATTTTTAGATCTGTGTGAAACTTGGTGCTTTCACACACAAAATGTAATTGATGGTACTCCAACCACTATTTCATGCCTAAATAATTTTCAGCTTCAGGAGAAATTACTTCCCAATACAAATACAAATGAAATGAAGGTTTAAAAAACAGCATTACATAAACTACATGAATATTTCTAACAAATTGAGTAGTTTTAAGATGATTCAAGGTAACTCTGCTCTTATTCATCCTCCAGAATCTCCTAATCTGGACGCAACCTAATTCCTAATCCATGTGGTTTTTGAATGAATTGTGTGTGAAACATCTGTAGATAACCTGATTATAAATACACATAGATCTTTCAAAAGTTGAAGGATGACCTGAACAAATGACACTCGTTTATGCAGCTAGCATAGTTGGCTAACTGCACCAGTATGGACTGAGTTGCTACAAAATGCCCACAGAGTTCTTGATTTGTATTGGAAATAAGATGGGTTGTGTTTTGTTGAGGGAAATTGGGCAAAACTTCATGCACCTCAAAGTAGACTTGGCGAAAACGTAATATCACCCAAGGGGTTTTATTGATATTTGAAAAGTACAACCATTACAGTTCTCACTTCATATTTGGATTCTTCAGTCACTTTTTTCTTGAATCTTTATCCATTAGTAAATTTTAGAAACCTGACTGATAACCGTAGCAAGAATCCTGTTTCAGTTTAGGTGCATGTTTAACGCGCTGCGCTTGAAGCAACAAGTAACAGCAAACGGCACAAGTACCAGAACTTTGCAGGATTGTTTTGCTTTATTGAAACACGTAAAAAGGAAGAAAGTTGGCTAAACTGTGAGCATTTTCAGTGAGAAATGAATCTTGCTATGAATTACTTCAACTGTTGGTGCCTTACCAGTAGTTGCAGCGAATTTAAATTTTGCAGCAACGTCACCAGGGATGCAAAAGGAAGTCAGTAAGAGAGTTTTGCACTTCAGGTAGGAAATTAGCTACTTACAATCTTTTGACATATTTCAGAAGTTCTGAAATGTCCATTTATGGTACATTCACACATTTTGGTCTACAAGCAAACTTTGGTCGTCCTGAAAACCTCGGTCTTGGTTCTGTTGTAGCGAACCTTGGCGTGGTTCACTTCAACAGAGGAAGTGGGTTAAAGCACATGCCACTTTGGGTAAAAACAGCAAAAACAAACATGTGAGTCTAGCGCCGGCAGGAGAAATGGCTCGTAGTCGTCTTCAAGAAGAATGAAATTGCGCTCGTCTTCTTCTGTGGTTTCCATGTTGTTGCCTTGAGGGGTTCTTGGTGCGTCGCCACCACTGGCAAGGGGGCTACACAGGTTTTACAAAGAGCTCGGCTCGTTTTGCATAGTGTGGTTTGAAAACTAACCACGCCAGCTGAAATTGTAATCAAACTGAGTCTACCGGACCATCAGGTGCGAAAACCCCCTTAATGCAAAGCCGTAAAACACGAACGTCAAATTCTATGCTGCGCTCAGCATGATTCCAATCATAAATTTGATCAGTGACTGCAGACGTTTATCACTTCTGTGGTAACTGTGGACGTACTCTCAAGCCCCAGAGACTTGACAGCTCCAAACGGAGGTTTCAAGGAAAGACGTATGTTATGTTAGCAGTTGCCCGGGGCTTTCTGTTTTGCCCCCATGCCGCTCCCTGAGACAAGACCCCAAAGAGATGTTTGTCGTTAGTGGATGTTGTTCGTTTGTAGATGGGGTGGGGGTAGCGGCCCGAGCGGCACTGAGGCCTTGTCGCGGGCTTGCACAAACCGTGCCCCCGCCGCCACATCCAGTCCCCTTCCCTTAACACAACACAGTCTCAGCTAATTAGTGGTCCCTATGGGAGACATCGTTAAGCAGACCCTAACGAGCCGCGCGGCTCTCCACGGGTCAATCTAATCAGACAGAGGGCCAGGGAGGAAGTGGGTCGAGCCTTATTAACGCCATCATTGGCGGGGGCAGGGAGCGGGACAGGGAGCACGAGGCAGAGGCAGGCAGCCGCTGATCACCTTGAACGCATTAAGGGACAGGTATTCGCCCGCGCTGGCCTGTTAGTCCCTGATGGGGTGACAGACGTGCCAGGCAGCAGACAGACGGAGAGCGAGGCGAGATCAATCGACATCAGCAGGAGCGGGGATGTGTGCGCTGCAGAACGTTCCCTCTCTGGTTGTCACCAAAAGAGCGATCGATTTTTACTTGTTTGTCACCTTGAAGTTGCAGCCAGCAAAGGCGATCCTGCTTTTATCGAGAGTTGAGCCAGAATAAACGCTTTATCGTTTATTTTCTGAATATTTCTGCTGCGCTGATGTTTGAAATCAGCAAATTAACCCAGGAAAACGTTTAGTGTCGGTTCTAAAGGAAACTTATTTAAACCAAGACTGATTTTACTTTTTTTGTGTGTTTGATTGTTTGATTACTTTGCTTGTGTGTGTCTGTATTTCAAACTGATTTTTCCATATTTTTTTTTCCTTGCAGCTTCTTGGCTCTATACAAAGGCTTGGTTCCCAAGATCATGAGACTAGGACCAGGTAAAAAAAAAAAAAAGGTTTGACGCTTTACACTCAATGTTTTAGTTTTATAATGTAAAATCTTGGTACGTAAACCTAAATCAGTGATGTTTAATACTTGAAACACTTATTCTGTGATTTCATTGTACATTTCCAAAGATGTGAAGCCATGACCAGCATGTTCCTCTTTTCTTGGTACATTATTAGGAATTATAAATTACATAACTAAGCAAAGCTTTTTATAAAATCATTTCTGGAACTTGTGTCACAGTACTTCGCCTTTTGTTTCTAACCCAATGAACTTTTTCACATTTCAAGATATTGCGACCAACATTTTTGTCTGTCAGCTGTGGATTTTTATTGATATATTGGGGGTTGAGGGGAGCACAGTTGGTAGAAAGTTTCTACAAATAACAATCCAAAAAAAGTGGATATGATTTGTTTCCAGTTTCCTGAGTAGAACACTTTGTAGAACCTGATTTTGAGAGAGCTCAACTCGCTGTACCCCGGGCTCATCTGCTGAGTCCCTTTGTCCTCCTGAGGCTGATTGATCGGCAGTATTCTCCAACAAACCATTTCATAAATGTGCCCAACTACATAAAATCTGAAAAAATTTCAGGATTTTTTGTAACACAATAAAATGTGAAGAAGTTTAAGGGTTGTGCATGTTTTTGCGAGGCGCTGCATGTTTGCTTTCTGCGATCAGTATACATGTATTTAAAGACAAGGTCGTCTGTTTCCTGGATCTAATGGAGGCTGCAAATCTCCTTAATCCTCATTTAAATATGATAATAAAAGCTCTCATGTCCCGTGTAAATGAGTCTGCGCTTCTCCATGGTGTTTTGCTGCAGGTGGAGCGGTGATGCTGCTGGTCTACGAATACGTGTCGATGTGGTTGCAGAAACACTGGTAACGAGAAAACCACAGAAGAGAAATGAAAGCCTGTAATTTCTGTTCCAAATTTATTCCTCATCGACTGAATTGGTGTCTCACCACGAAGCCTTTGGTTTTGTTTTGGGGGTTTTTGTGGGTTTTTTTTTTTTTTAAGATTTATAAAAATACCAAAATAATGTTCCCATATTTTAACGATACATCATGATCGCTCAGGAATGAAAGCTGTGTGAACCAATAGCACCAAAAAGTATTTAGATTTTTTTTTTCTTTTTTTTTACCAAACGCTCCTAGCATAGACGAAACGGTGCCGACTTTATAAAGTGACCTTTGTAAATGGAGCTCTAAAGTTATTAGACGAAATATTAGTTTTTTCTTTGCCGCTCTGTTTGTCCCCAACTTGTTTAAAATGGGTCAGTTTGGGTTTTTTTGGGGGTTTTTTTTTGTTTTTACAAAATGGACTAAATAAATTTGTAGCTGCCTTGACTTCACAACAACTCTCCTGTAATCCCCTCTTTTGTCGAGATGAAGCCGTTCATAGATGATTCCAATATTTTAATTCTTAATACATTTTAAAACTAACATTTTTAAGGCTTTCAATTTAAAAAAAAACAACTATCCAAAGCACTCAAAACTTCATTTAAACTTCTCTAAATGAATGAATTAAAATGCAACTAACATTGTAAACCAGCATGGGCCTCAGATTTGGAACGACACAAACGCACACAGCAAAGACAGGAAGGTTCTCCTCCTCTTTGGTTCTTCTTCTTCTTTTTAGGGTTAGAAGAAGAAGTGATGACACTTCTTCTTTAGTGTCATCCATCTTCTTATCATCTCCAATCAGTTTCCCTCTCTGTACAACAGGAAGCACCTGAGCATGCTGTTGCCACTGCTGTTTTTCATTGTGGGGGTTACTATGGTGACGCGCAGCGTTGGCTTTGACATAACTCTTTCCACCTATTTTGTCAATCTGACCTCTTGCGTCCCTCTTCCAAAAATGCCTTTCTTCTTTTTATCTTTCTATAAACTTCAGACTGGAGCGGCGATCAGCTGATAGTTGTCCTGTCAACAGATTCTCCCACCTGAGCTGTGGACTTGCGCAGCTCCTCCATAGTTTCCATGTTTCTCTTAGCCTTCTCTCCTATCGGGTCTCTGCAACCTTCACAGCCGTTTCCTCTCTCAGGCCATTCGAACAAAACTTGCTTAGAGCTGCAAATGTTGCAAAACTATTTTGGGGGAACAAAGACAACTTGTCATTTTTATGAATATATGTACTATTGAAAATATATTTTTTAAAGAACCAACATTTTATTTAAAAAAAATTCCAATCTAAAACGATAAACAAAAAATTTAGCAAAAAAAGATATTTTCTTTCTGCGAGATGAAAAATGAAGGAAAACTTTTTTTTAAATATCATGTAATTTCCAATAGATTTTAAAAGTGCATCACTGGCATTTTAGTGTGATTTCTCTGTAGAGATTCAAATCAAATATTACGAGGAGAAACCCAAAAAGAAACAAAAAAATAATAGATAAAACTTGCATTTTTTTTTTTTCCTAACCTGGATTTAAACAACGTTGATCCTGAGGCCTTTGCAGAGCAGGATTCATGTTGAAGTTAAATTACACACAGGCGTACTATTTGACTCTCATTTTCTTTAAGGCTGTCCAATTAAATGGGGGTTAAATGCAAACTCAGCTCACTGCTGCTTTCAGATATTTGTTTTTTAAAAAAATTTATAAAACCTTTTCCTTTCACTTCAGTAATGCGCTACTTTGCGTTGATCACAATAGCATGAAATCCCAACAGAATGCATTAAAGTTTGTTTTTGAAATTACTATTTTAAACCTTCCCATGATCTAAAATTGACCTTTTTTTTTAAACTACGCATAAAATATGGAGATTTGCTTCCATGTTTTGTTAAAAAATTGAAAGGCTGAAACCTTGTGCTCCTTATGCACTGGTGCGAGCTGCAGTCGGGACGCATTCTTCCCCGTGCCCTAATGGCCGACTTGTGCCGTCACACACCCATCTTTCCTGCTCGTGTTTCACCTCGGCGCTGATATAAGCGTATCGGCTTTCCTCCCGTTTACCGCGCCATCACTCGCTTCTCGTCTCCCTGCCATCCTCGCCTTTTGTTGTTTGACTAGCTGTCAAGCCAAACAAGTTGCGCTTGCCAGCTGAGTGTCAGTCACTTCCGTGTCTTGAGCGTAGGTTCCAGTGCAAGCTTAAACAACGCACTTTAGAAAAATCCTAATCAGGCCTCGGGTACTTTGTTCACGCTCCCTCCCTCGCCCCGCATATCTTTTCCACAAATATGCAATCTCGCAAACACACCTGTCCGATAGCCGCAGGGCGTCGCGGCTGCCCTCGAAGTCTCTTATCGTGACCTTATCTGGTAGCTCCGACCGACCGAGCCACGTTGGCGTTTGACAGCCGCCCCCCTTAATGTGTGAGTTTTCCTCTGCGCCAAACTGAAACGGCTGCTGCCTTTATTTTTTTTTTTCTTTGTTTTGCCCTGGGGCCTGCGGTGATGGATGAACAACCGTGGCTCGCAGACTGATGAAATCGTAAGCTCCCAACCTGTCCTTTTTTCGTAATGAAGTGCTCAGCGTGGATGTTTGTTTCGGGCCTGACAGCTTGCAACATGCACGCCCAAAATTGCCGGTAGCTAAGCAACAAAGCCACCTTCAGCTGAATTCCCCCCACATCTTAATCACCATAAATCAGCAAAATATGCGGCCTCCGTATGAAGCGCTTCACCTCGCCGGTTCCACTTTGACCAACCTGCAATCTGCGCTCGGCTCTGCCTGTGTTTTCCAATGCAAACACAGTCGGTGATTAATGTGCATTAAAATCTACCACAGTGGAACCCAGCATGCACAAAGACATGCTGGGTTCGTCTCTGCTGATTCCCCCCCCCCACCACCACCCCTTCTCAAAATCCCAAGTTTGAGAGGTTTTGCTCACCTGTCTGCTCGACGTTGTTGTTTTAAGACATTAGGAAAACACTCTGGCTGTCGTCAGCTCCTTTGAAAAGTGCTCAGTGAGCAGAAGCACGCACAGAGCACCGTGTTCAGCCAGTGTCAACATTCTCTGCTCTGTGTTACCCTGCAAAAACCAAAGGCTGTCTTGTTTCTGATTGCATGTGAAGAAGTAAAGATAACCATATGACACTGAAGTCAGACCCAACATAATTAATTATAAACACGTGTCGACCCCTATTTTCAAAAACTGCATCTTGTGGACCATAAAGCCAAGCAGCGAGGGCTTTTAGAGCACCTTTTTTTTAAATATATTCGTCACGCGGCCTTCAGATGAGCTTGAATTCTAATGTTTTAAGTCAACAAAGGCCACTTCTTTCCTTTTTTTTATTGTTATTTTTTTGTCCTTGGAAGTAAATGTTGACTTTAAAACGGCATCCAACCCTCTTCTACTAGCAAAAGAATCATTAGCTGTTGGCGATAGTTGGTCTCCGGTTAAAGGATGGTGGCGATGGCCAGCCTCTGCAGTCTGCACGTCGCCCCCAGCAACCCGCTGTCCCCAACGCGATGTGGTTCACGTACGGTCAAACACTGCAACCGTGAGCAACGGTCCGTGACCACTGGATGCGGGGAGAAGTGCTTTCCAAGTCAAATCAGCTCCTGCATGGGGCCGACTGTTGACACTGCAACGCGGAGGCACTGTTTACGCTGCGCCACGGGACGGATAGACAAAAATGAAAAAAGAAAGGGAAAGAAAGAGCGAAACACCTTCTCGAGTTTCCTCAGCAGCAACATGGGAGGAACAGAAAGGGAGCAGGTGAGCCGCTTTATCAAGAGATCAATCTGCGCCTCCACGCCGCAGCGCAGTTTGTTTAAATCCCCGGTTTCCACTGCAGGGCTAGACGGGGCTTGCTAGACGCACAGACCAATAATTTATTACTCCACACTTCCCCCCCGCCCCGTTTGAAATTTGTAGAAAGCGTTTCTTTTTTGTTTTGTTTCTTTGTCTTTCTGCAAACTTGTCATATATGAACTTTTCTTAACGAACGTGGCGAGCCGGTCCCGCAGAAACGGGCCCCCGGCCTGACCCCTTATCTGCCTCGTGCCCCGTCCATTGGCCCCGTGCGACGGCGTTTCAGTTCGCCGTTCCTTCCACGCAACGCAAAGCCCAGTACAAACCTTTTAAATCACAAAATAAGCTGAAACTTATTCTGTCAAGAATGCAAATGGAGGTTTAAATTGGCAACATGACATTGTGATTTACAAACGACTATGAAGATTTTTTAGGGTCCGTTTTTTGCAAACTGACACTAAAAGAATTGTAATTTACTTTTAATGTAAAATGTATAATTAGGCCCAATATTATTCATATCCCTGGCAGATTTAAGCTTGGAATATATATATATATTTTTGCTAATTTGATTAACATTGACTGGAAGTTATATCGACGTTTGCGTGTCGCCCAGTTATTGTCCAAACTTGAATCTGATAGAAAAAGTGAAAAGACGCAAACTCTCAGTCACAAACGTTTTAGCTGAATGAAAATAACTTTACATCTGAATTATTTTGGTATTCTAGATGTACTTCCAATAGTTCTAGGAATAATGAAAAAATAACAATATATAGCATTGCCCTAATGTAACCACAATTTTTTAACACTTTCTGCACATCAGGCACAGTGCAGATTTATTATTACTTCAACCGAGATAAAGAGCGTGAATAGATGCAATGAGGTCAGAAGACACTCCTGCCTGTGCTGCTCTTACAGGCCGACGTTGCCGTATGTTGCGATGAACTCGCCGCACTCAAATTCTTATTGATGGACCGACTGCCCAATGAGGCATGACACATGGAAATCAAAAACGCAGACTTTGAGGGCCGGCTCACTGTTTTCGTTTGGTTTTTGTTTATGAAAAGCAGCTTCCTAATCATGTAAATCAGACCAGAGTGCCAGAATACCCCGAATTTAGCAGAGATGGAATAAAATGAGACGGTGAAAAACACTTTTTCTTTTCCTTTTTTCCCCACGATGGGATGTGACAGTACCGTACGTCTTCCGTACGGTACCCCGCAAAACAAGCAGGAAATGCCCCGGGGAGAAAAAAGAAATCGGTAAACAGCCAAACAATTTAATAAGATACATTCAATTTCACTGTGCAACATTTGTCAATTGTTAATGCTCTGCAACATAATTCCAATTCTGTCCTAATGTGCATGGAGACTTCCACGCATTCTGCAACGCTAATTGCACTTCATTCAACGTACCTTAACCTAAATAAATAAGACTTCTGTGTGGAGCTCTTTCTTTGGCTACACTTTTAGTGAAGTGGGGAAAAAGCAATGCTCCATTTATAAAATCATAAACAACAACCAACAAAAAAAACGCATACAAACTTAAAAAAAAGCAATGGTAATTTACAAGCACCCTGAAACACTCATGCAAAGTGTTTTTCTTTAGGTTGATTGTATATTTCTGAAGTCGTACATTACCCCGTATTTGCCCAAAGATTGTGCAGTAAAGAGTCTGAGAGGAATAGTGTTGATGGGTGGAGAGTGGTGGTCACACACTTGTCCCTTCAGAACACCTGCTGTGCGAGTCCTTTTAGACAACGAGTTTGTTGTGTCGACCGTTTTACTCCTTTCGGCCTTCGGTGTTGAGTTTGGAGTGCGGCGCCGGGGAGCAGGGGGCGAAGGTCGAGGCGGAACGCCCTGCACTCGGCGGCGGTTCTCAGTCCTTCATAGAAGGGCGACTGCAAGAGCGAAACGACGAGACTCGAAGTCCGTTGTCCTGTCCTGTCCACTCACCCTCACACCACCAACCCCGCCGCCACTGTTCACCCCCCCAGACTCTGTCCGTCTCTAGTCCTTGGAGGAAACGCTCAAAGCACCGATGCGGCGACCGGGTGGATGGCGTCGCGGCTCGCCGCTATGTTCTTGAAGGCCAGAGGGCCGGCGAGGTCACAGCTGTGGGGAGATAGAGCACTGCCACTGGCCGGCTGCCATGTGGGTCCGGTCACATAGGCCGACGTGGTGGCGCTGTACCCCATGTAGGGTGACACTTGGGTGGGAGGGCGGTAGGGAGGGATGCTGGGCGCTGTGACATAGCTGTTCGCTGTGGGCAATCCACTCGGCGTCTGGAAACGAGAAGGGAAAAGTCCAGATTAAATCTGCAACGTGGATCAAAAAGGTCAAATTTAATCCTGTTGGGGTTTTTTTGTGGTTGTTGTCCTCAACTGAGTCCCGTTTGCGAGTCGCCTTCTTAGAATAAATGAAACGGATGTCATTTGGTGGCAACACTTTTATGAATTTTAGTGACTTTAAGATTTGAGAGAGTTTGAGAAAGTTATATATATATATATATATATATATATATATGCATATATATATATATATATCCCACGCACACCCACACGCACACACACACAAATACATTGTGGCTTTAAAAGCAAGCTGCAGCAATAAGTGAAAGTAATATTGGTTGAATTATAAACAGCAGACCTAAATCCCTAACTTCACAGCCACCACATAAAAATCCCACTGTCCCGATTTTGATGAAAGTATGAATGATCAATTATGTGCGCTCACGCTCCTGCCACACATTAAAGGAGCATAACAACCATACATGGGTGGCTGCACTGTTGTTTTTTTTTTCTTTGCGCTGAAAATGGACGTTTCTCTGTCAGCGTCCACATACCACACCAGCCGATGGAGCACAGGCTTGTTGGGGGACGCCACAAAACAGATGTCATGATAGATTTGTGGGGGGGGAGAAGAAGGAGGGAGGAGAAGAGGAAATATGATAGAAAGTGAGCAAAGGGAGCTACGGCGCAGGAACGGGCTCTGCTGCTCTGGCACAGGAACAGGATTCAACTGGAGGATTTCACATTTTGATCATGGAGACAGAATTTCTTCTCATGGGTGGTCTAGCTAGTGCTAGCACAAATATGTTATTAGTTTTTACAACTGGGATTTTTTTTCCCCCCGCACTTACATGCCTGTCTGAAATAATTTAAAAAATAATAATAATAATAATATGCATGCATTATTCAAAATGTATCTTTTATCCGTTGCACTAAAGGTGTCGGAGGAACATGGAGGTCCTGAAAAGGTCGTTTTGAAAACGGCTCGAATTTTCCATCATACTTTTTGAAATCCTTTTTAATGCCAGACAGTGTTGAAGTGACCTTAATTTTTTCCAGGTGTACAGATATCAAAGAGTGACATGGTGCCCCTCCTGCACCCCCAATACCAAATCTGTTGCTGCACACTGCTGGTCAGTGAGCTGAAAGAATGCTAGCATCCTTTTGCCATATTTACAGGAGAGTAGACTGCTTAAAAAAAAGAATAGAACAATGGAAACAGTAGTGGCATGAAAATTAAATGAGAGCCCTAATTCATAATTAATAAAGTACATTTTCAAGATTTAAAATTTTTTTATACATATATTAGTAAGCTAAGTGTGTGTGGTGTCTGAAGCAGCAGACTTCAGAGTGGCTACCTGAGCAGATAACCAGACTGTTGGCCACATTTCATATTTATTGCTCTTTAATAATTAGCAGTATGGCAGAAAGTTAAATTTAAATTATGTTTATTCTATATTTTTACTTGGTCTGTGTGCCAAAATTGCAATAGATACTTTTTTTTTTACCTTAAATCATGAAAACTTTAGTCATCAACATGCTACGTTCACAGGAGTAAGAACAACAGCTGCTTTTCTGTTTTAAATAAAAGCAATTGAAATTACCCTACGCTTTTTAAAAATGCCTTTTGTGTGACTTTGGTTGGGGGGTTTTCTCAACTTTGTCACGACATGAGAATGTCACACAGGCCTACTGACTACGACATTTTATTTTTTATCATTATAAGCCTTGAAGATGGAGCAGAATTTTTAGTTTTAGTCGCTTTCTTAGCTCATAGCAGGCCACAAAATGCAGAACGGTGCCAAGTGTATGTCTCATTCAATTTTCTCAAAGGTAAAGTACAACGCAGCAGCTGCACACACACAGACACACACACACACACACAGAACACGGTCCATCCTGATTGCATCATTTTGTTGGCTGTCTACTTCTTTTTTTCTTTTTTTTCCCCATCCTTCCTTTTCTGCATATTTTTTAAGTAGATCAACTGCTGTATTTTTGGCTCACGTGATGTAATAAGTGAATTGCATTTTTTTACTTTTTGATTAATTACGTTGGCATAATTGGCACATAAAGACACGTGAGATTAAAAGCAGATCAAAATGAAATCATTTTTAAATGTACTTAATGTATTGGCTTGCGCTTTTATTTTGTGGCTGTAACGCCAGATTTCTGTTTATCCTTATGCTCGATTAAGATTTAAACGCCTTCCATTAATCCCACTGTTTATTATTTAAATGAGTGTTTTGGCTTCAGCGTTTCTCTACGGGTTTTTTTGTTGTTGTTTTGTTGTTGTTTTTTTTGGTGGGGGCTGCATGGCGGAAAGCTTGAGGCCTGCTTCCGTTTCAAGACAGCCAAAGCAGCATCCGCTCCGACTGCACTTCCCGGCGTGACTTCAACTCCAACACGGCTCGGTGATGCTGCCCATGTTTCCATGGATACCTCTGTCCCTCCCTATTATCGGAGCGGAGCCTCCAGGCTACCTGTTAGCAACCGCAGCGTCTGGCCCTGCAGACGCACGACCTGCTGGCCTCCTCTGCGTTTTTAGTTTGATCGAGCCTGCTAATGCTCGAGCTGAACATAAACTGTGGAATAGTCCTTTAATCGGGTTTACTCTTGGCTGCCAAAGCCAAGGAAATAGGGGAAAAAAGAAAAAAAATCAGGCCTGCATCTTAAGGGGATGTTTGTAATTTTGAAAACATAGGAGCTGTACATGTTGGCATGACTCTCCACTAGCTGTGAGTTTCTGCTTTCTTTTTCCTTCTGTTGAAACGTATTCTTCTTAATGCTTGAATTTAATTTCCTACTTAAGTATTTTTTTATGTGTGATATCTGTCTACCAAATAGTGTTTTGAGAGCCGCTCAGAGCGACATCCCCAGATTGATTTATTGCACATTGAGCCTGAAATTTCCCCCCAACTGATGAAGTGGGACGATCAATCACGCATCGTGGACATCTCTCGAGATTTTTTTTATTTTTTTTTTTTTGCTCTTATTTGTCAAGTGAAGAGGAAAAACATTCGTGCGCACACGCCAATGCGCCGGCACCAAAACCAACCTTTTCGCAATTTACGCAAAATTATGATCCGCGTTTGCGTCAAAAGCTTATAAAGGCAAATTAAATTCTGCATTTAAAAAATTACTTTTATTGAAATTTATGCTAAAAATGTAAAAATAAACAGCTTACTTTAAAAAATATATGTGATTTACTTTTGTCTTGCGTTCAAAATAAGTCATTTACTATAAGATCTTGAGGCCTATTTTTCGCCTTTCATTAGTCAGAGTTAAGTTATAAACGCGCTGTTGCGTGTTAAGTTGAAATAGAGAATTGATTTCTCTGTTCACTTGAAATTATTGACAGCGGAATTTATTCAACACAAAGTGAATATATTTATATATAAATATGTATATATATTTTAAATCACCTTTATACAAAACATAAAATGAAAATTTAAAGAATGTTTCTGGAAACATAATGTGTTCAACTTTATGGGCGCCACTGATGCAAATCTGATATATTTTTATTATTTCTAAAAATATATGTATATATTGTCCAACAGGCATTTAAAAAAAAGTTTTTACTCTCCATGTTTTTAAAACCTCATAATTGTCACGAGGACATCGGCGTCCTCGTACACCTATTGACTTGCATGTAAGTGTTTTGGGGAGGTGACGGTTAAGGGGTTAATAGTTTAAACATTCACGGCTGCTTTAAGTCGCTCACATTAAATCAATTACTCTGTGCTCGAATAATTTACCAGAAAACCAAAAAAAATCTGACTAATGATTTTTCAGGAGTTTTTTTTTTATGAGTGGAAATGCGTCGCAATTTAATTTAAGCCCATAATATTATTTTATGAAACCTCTTTGAGTTGTCAGTTGCTAAATAAATAATCCCCAAAAGAAATGACCAAGCAGCAGGACCAACGGAAAATGCTGCTTGTAAAATGAAAATAGTCATAATAATAATACTGAAGCGCACCATTAATGTGCTAACCTGCAATGCATGTTGGTGGTTTATGAAAGAGGGGAGAGGGGGGGGGGGGGGCTTTAAGCCATATCATTATTTTTTTGAAAAATTAAATCAAGATTGTTATAAATAGATGGGAAAAAATCTGAGTTACAAAAAGTGACTGCTTTTAAAATAAATAAATAAATAATGAGATGTCCACATTTTTACCTGTGTGAATTTTGCTTCGTGTGGTTCTAAATGCGCCTTATCCTCGCCATTGACTAGAGACGAACTGGCTGGTGGGAAATTACTCCTGTTTATAGCACTCCATTCTTCTAGTTTGGCGCTGGAAAAGGATGGACTGTCACTAACTGGGGGAAGAAGTAAAAGAGAAACAGAAGAACAGGGAAGTCAGGACGGGCTTTTCGAAGGAAACTCTGGGGAGAAAGAGAGAAAAGAGGCCCAGGTCGCTGCTACTCTCTCGCACTCCAAAGCCGAAGGTTGGCCAAGTTGCAGAGACAATAACCCTGTGACTTTTTTATTTTCTTTTTTTTGCACTGAAGCGAAAAAACTTGACCATTTGCCATTTCTACGCAGTAATGCTACAATAAATCTACGCGCTTTTATTTGCTCACAAATAAAATAAGATTCAATCCGAAACTAATTTTGTGTGTTTTGCAAATTAATATTCATGGATTAAAAATTCTGCTCCTTCATGAATCCATCTAGATTATTTGAGAGCGTTTTCAGAAAACCAAATAAAATGGAAGCTCCTTTTTCTGTTTGTTTTTTCTCTGTTTAAAGTTCATGCGTTCAGCCCCGAGTGTTTGGGGATTTTTTTTAAATACATACATTTATATATTTACAAAGCTCAGATGATGATGCAGGCTGTATAACTGGACTCTACGGTACGTCAGTCCACCCAATCTTTGTGGGGTGACTGAAATGTACTTCCTCCCTTTCGTGCGTAATGGACAATCCCCCCAGTGTTTACCGCTGAGAGGCAGCAACCCCATCAAACATTGAAACAAAATTCACGCTTTAGAAGCTGGAATAAAAACTCTGCCTCCCTATAAATCAATCTGAGCCGTTTTGCATTTGGTGCTCACAGGTCAAACGCCGGCGCGCACTTTACAATCCGTGCCCATGGAAATAAAAAAACAAATCAACCTCCGCGTCTCTTTTGACCCCCACCTTTCACAAGGTCTCTATCCACTTTTTTTTTTTTTTACGTTACGCAAATGGCGAGATCAGCGCGAAAACCTTAAAAACCCGCAGCCACAAGACATCTGCAAGTGATTTTGGAAATGCATAAATTGTTTAGAAAGGCAGCCTTTCAAAAACACAATCCTCCCCCTGTGAGTTCTCGCAGATATCTTGCCTCGCGTTTGTCTCGTTCGGGCCGCTTAAGTTACAGATATACGCTGTTAATATGACGGCGGTGGAAGCGGAGAGGAGCCCGGAACCCTGACAGCACTTCCCCTCCTGCCCCTGGTAAACAAGCTGCTGAGCCCGAGCCCACCATTAACACTGATTTATGCCGGATCCTGTTTCACTGTTTCCAAAACATCTGCGGTCGTGTTGAAGGGGGTTGTGGAGTGGAGTGGAGGGGGGGGCGGGGGGGTTGGTGGTGGTGGTGGGGGGTCAGGCAAAGTCATCTGGGCCTTTACCTGCATGTGTCACACAGACTGGACTACAAACACGAGGCCCTGGCTGCGCTGGGAAAACGCGCCTCTGCGCCAAAGAGCATCGAAGAAATTCTGACCCCTAGAACCTCATGTCAAGTCTAGATCAGCAAACTGACGGTATATCATCATTATTTATTTATTATTATTATTATTTATCAATTACTACTTTGGAAACTATACACACTCACACACTCAGACACACACACACACACACACACTAAAGCTGCTTCAAATGTGCTGTAGTGAGTAACAGTAACAGGCCTGTGCGCAGCCTTGCTTACTTTGTTGCTCTGTGATTGATCGAATCCCCAGAATGTCAGTGACCGAATGCGAGGAGGGCCATATCCTGTGCATGGCCATGTGTCCGGGTAGGGTGGGCATGCCGGGGGGATTGGGCACTTTAGACGCCGGGTAGGAGTACAAGTGGTTGTAAGGTAACGACGGCTGAGGCGGCGGGTGAGGCGCCTGCTTGCCGGACTCGTACTGACTCTGCTGCGCCAGATTCCCGATCTTGTTCCGCAGGATCCTGCTGATCGAGCTGACGGAGGGCAGGTTGAACTTGTCGCACACGCCGTCCGCGAGCAGCCTGTCCCGGATCTCCCAGGCGAAAATCCCCGGGTCGCGTTGCTTGTAAGTCCGTATGTGCTTGACGACGGTGGGCGTGGTGACCCGCGGCTTGCTGCCCCCGATGGCCCCCGGCAGGATGGAGCCGGTCTCGTTGTAGCGGGCCAGGATCTTGCTCACGCAGCCGTGGGAGACGCGCAGCTGGCGGCTGATGTCGCACGGCCGGATCCCGAGCTGCGCCAGTTCCACGATGCGCAGGCGGATGGCGTTCGGCAGAGGCCGGCCGTTCACGAAGACACCGCCGAGCTGGTTCACCTCACCGAAGGCAGGTTCTGGTGTCGGAAACGGGCAGAGGAGAGAGATGTGAGACATGACGCTAATGGCCAAAACACACACACACCCTCTCTCTCTCTCAGAAACACACACACACACAGGTCTCACACATCTGACATGATGGAAGCGATTTGACACAATCTGATTTCTGGGTGAACTAATGAAGCAGATGGAAGCTTTTTACTCTGCTTATAAACTTTTTTATAGCTGTTTTAAAAAAAAAAAAAGCCCACAAAGGAACATTTCATGCTTTCTTCTCAGAAAGAAATTTTCGCTTTGATTTGGAAGTTAATCAGTTCGAGTTATCGGAGATGTTTGTTGGTATTAACACGGTCCAAAACGCCACTCGGACGCCCCCCGAAAATCCCGTGCGTAACTGTCGACTAACAGGCTTCCGCCTAAAACAACTTTAAAAAAAAATAGAAAAAAGAAAGAAAAGAAAAAAAAATCTCGCTGCATTTTCTCACCTTCCTGTTGGAAACCGATCGCTGCATCCTGCCGGGTTAAGACGGGAGAGAGAGAAAAGCACAGCTCAACTCACCCATCGTGTTGAAGCCGCAAAGGAAGTACACGGTGTCCGCTCTGTGCCGCCTCCGTGGATCCTGCCGCGCGTCCAGCGTGTCCCGCACTCGAGTGCAAAAAAAAATAAAATAAAATAAATATACAACCCACTTCTTGTGCGACAAAATGAAGAAGAGGGGACAAAATTCTCTTTCTGTTTCCCGAAGGCGCCGGAGACAGGCTTACATTTCAATCTGTTGAAATCAGGGAGGCCGGGCTTCCCGGAGCGTCTGCGCCCGCTCATTGGCCCGCCTCTCCAATCCGCGCTCCGGATCGCGCTGCGCTGTCTGCCATTGGTGAGGTGGGGGCGGGGGACGGGGGGGGGGGGGGGGGCACCGTTGACCTGCCCGTTTCCGCGCGCGGGGCGGGCCCGCGGGGGGGGGGGGGGGGGGGGGGGGG
>CAEGAF010014896.1:0-32628 GCA_903067075.1 Micropoecilia bifurca
AGTTTGTGTCCATCATAAAGGGTCTTCAGGCTGCACTTTGTCTGGTTCCTCACCTAGGACCTGTCTGCCTTGGGTGACCCTACCAGGGGCATAAAGCCCCAGACAGCAGAGCTCCTAGGATCATTGGGACACACAAACCCCTCCACCACGATAAGGTGGCAGCCCAAGGAGGATTTAATTAATTAAATTATGTAACCCCTAATTAAATTATGCTCTTATACCCATATTATGACACACAGACATACAGAAGATTTATGGTTTGTTTAAAGTTGTATTTCTTAAGCTAATATCACTTGATACTTTTGATTCCTACTCATGTCACAACTATAATTACCAAACTCTGTGATCTCCAGGTGATCTGGTCTTTGCTGCAGATTTACGTTTCTTCCTCTGGTCAGACATTTCTTATGCTGCAGAAGAACAGAAATATTTTTATACTTATTTAACAACTGAATTTAAGTGCAGGTTCAAGAGGAAATTTTGATTTTCACTGTCTATGGTTTCTGGTTGCATCTGTAGATCAACACAACGTAGGACATTTTACAGGTGTACTTACTTTTTTTGTTTGTGAAAGTGTGATGAAGGTTAAATTAAACAATAACATGACATTATTGAATTTTAACAATATTTACTACAGATTATAAATATTCTTCTGTTTTCTAGTTGTTTACATGTGAATTGCACAAAGTCTGCACTACCACTTTAAATTTATTGCCACACTTTGGTCCGTTGCACCACCTGCTTCCTCTGTGAAAAACTTCCTCTTTGGTCATCTTGCACTAAAGTTATATTTCACAATGGTTGTAATTATTTCACAACTCTGCCAGCAAAAAGAAACAAATCTTTAAACAACATGAAAAACTCAAACATTGCCACAGGAATAGATGAATATAAATATACATCCTCTTGTTTAAAATAGTTACAAAAAGCTAAATAAGAATAAAAGAGAATAGATTATGGTGGGAAAATGGGTGAGATTAAAAAACAGTAATTAAGAGAATACAGTTGATCATAGTATTTATAAGAGGATTAAGGAAAAGCTGAGCAGCATTTAAGAGATTTACAGCATTAAGGGTAAATATTGTTTGTGATATAATGTTGCTTAAACAAGAATAAAATAAACCAGATAATTGTTCATCTTTAAAGTGAAGATTATTGGATTCTAGTTGGTCTTCAGTGCAGGACGCCTGTCTGAGTTTTGAGAGAAAAAAACCCCCAAATGTAATAAATTTAGCCTTCCACATGACATACAACCTGTATTTAATCACACTTTAGTTTATGTCAGAACCAAACACATCAAAATGTTTCTTTTTCAAAATTAATATGTGGTTTAAACAAGAGGCATAAAGTCACAATAACCGATGCCTTTTATTACCTTCCTGTCTAACAGATGGTGGAAGTTTTTCATACAAATATTTATATATTTCAGAATGAGGAATAAATTTAAGCATTATATACATATACTGACAGAGTAATAATTTTCTTTATGAAAACATTTTGTGTCTTAGCAGCTACTGAATGTGCAGAATAAATAGACTTGCTCATTTATTCTGGCTAAACTTCTTTTCATATTGTCAAGGGAAGTTTTAATAAATTGACTATTGGTTCCAGCTAAAGCCAAGTTTAATCACTTCTTTGGAATTAACAAAAAACTCAGTCATGAAAAAACAAATAGTAGAAAGTTTACAAAAAAAGAAAAATATGTTTAGAGAAGAAAATAAAACTTACTGGTATTTTAAAGTTATTGTCTTTGTTGTTCCTTCTTCTTTCCTTTAATTATAAGAAAATAACAGCCTTAAATTTGTCCGTCCTGGAAGATGTGATAAAAAGGTTCATTTTTTCTCTTTGTCCTTGAATGCATGTGGCAGAAAACCAGATGGCGCTTTGTGACAGTTCACAGAGGCGTGGCTGAGATAAAACACAAACTCTGCTTCCCAGAATCAACAGTTTTTTGGCAGTTATTTTCAGTTCCAGTTTGTCTTGACTTTCATTCATCTTTGATTATAATCATAACAAAAGATAAGAAAGGATAGGGCTTCATTGATGCTGTTTAAATTCAGGACCACCTGCTGTTTTCCATTGTTTGCTCAAACCAGCCCAGCAGGTTTGATGACGTGGATCATTTGAACTTACCTTTTACCTTTTACCCTTAGCCCAGCATTAAAATAAAAGATACTTTACATAATTTGTTAAACATGAGAATCTCAACATGCAAAATTGAAGCAAATACTGAACAAATAAAAACACATAAAGACACATGCAGCTGGTTTGTATGTGGAGTTTGAATGTTATGTCTCTACATGGTCAGGTTCCCTTCAAAGACGTGCAGATCAGGTTAAAAAGCGCCTGAAGGTTCTGGTTGTTGGTCGTCTCTCATGTCTTTGTGCTGAACTAATGTAAGTCTCACCCTTTGTGGATCCTCCTGTTAGCCTCCGTCATCACTAAGCTACTGTGCAGGATGTTGACACAGGAATAGACAAAAGATAAATACCTCAGTTTTGAAAAGACCTTTATTATGTGATTATTAATAAAAGTTCTAAATGAAAAACTCCAATTTCAGTTGGAATACTTTTTAAAAAATCTACTCAGAATGTTTTGCATATAAAACTCCCCAAGGACACAGGATTTTTTTATTGCTTTCATTCACATGAACTATGCAAATACACCTGGGACTGTTTGCATAGTGATAATGTACAACATGCATGTACATGTTTAAAGATCCTCGGTGAAAATTGTTATTTTTTTGGTGCAAACTAGGGATTAAATTTGATCTGTTAACTGGGTTTTATATTTCTTTAATATCTTTTGGTTGAAAAATAAGTAGCAGAATATGAGACTGCAGATGAAAATGGATCTTTATTAATTAACTAGTAAGACTCAACAAGCAAAACTGTGATCAGATGGAGGCTTTACTCTGTGAAAATAGACTAAATAGTCTCTATGTCTCTTTTTATTTATTTCTTACATAAAGTTTATGTTGTGTTTATGTTTTAGAGCATTGATGGAAAACCAGGTTTGTTCTGTTTTGCTTCTGGCATTTTGCACATCAGTTTGTGGTTCTTTTATATCCTAAAGGAAAATATGCAAAACTTCATAGATCATAAATAAGACAATAATACACGTTTCAAATTCTTATAACAACCTTAAATTTCAGCAGAAAAGCCTTCAGTGTGCAAAGTGATCACTAAATACATTAATACTGCAAGGGAAAGCAATAGAAAAATAAAACGTCCTCTGTGTCCCTTAGGGGGCGCCGTACTTACACATAACCAGTCAATTCAAAATCATTTAGAGATTTCAAAACACAGCTTGCAGAAAACATTCTGCAACTGTAGCAAGATTTTTAACATACAGAAAACACATTTTTAAGCCAATATCTAACAGTAGTTAGCTAACATTTTACTACATAGTCATAGTATAAAACTACCATGATCCAGAGAAGGAAGGAGTTTTATTTTCATATTTTTATTGCATTTATTTGCTTATTTACTTTTTTGTTTTGTTTTGGTTTTTTTGTTATAAGGTTTAGGGGAAAGGTTAATTATGTCAGAAGCAGCAGATAATAGGACATTTAGTGACTGTACATTTATGAAGTATAAAGAGAAGCATAAAGACAAATTAATACAAGTTAACATTTTGTTTAAAATTGCAAGTATATACACAGCAGATACTTTTCAGAGAGTTTAACATTCCTCAGTCTGACATCATCCTGAATCTAACACCAAATCCAAAGTATACAGCTACCAGGACAATTTAAATATTTATAAAACACGCTCACAATGAAAATAAAGTCCTGTTTTACTGATCTTTACCTGAATACTGTCCTAAAAACCAATCATGATACTATTTTACGTTTAATCAGAGGGCACAAATAAAACCTCAGACTGGATGAGTAAGAAAAATGTTTTTCTGTTAAATCTCCCATTTACTAATTTTAATCAATGAAAGAACCGTCCTGTAAACAGCTGCTTCAAACACCTGATAACTCATTTTAACTATAAACTATGTAAACCTGTTGCAAAAAGAAATAAATTGATCAATCGCATGATAAATTAAAATGAGCTCAGTAATTTCTGTTTGCATTATTTATTGTTTGTCTCTTTTCTGTTTCTATCAAAATCTGGATGACAAAAAAGCAGTTTTACTACTACATGACACAGTGCAAGAACCATATTTAAATGTGGATAATAACACGGTATATACATCTCCCTACTTCGTTTCTCAGCTTATTATATCTGACAAAACAAGGCAGAAGAGTGAGGAAACAGTTCAACAGCAGGATAGAGAGGCTCTCCAAATTTTATATCTTTGTAGGTGTAGAGACGGGAGAGGTTGTCATGAGAAACTTTGTAGAAAGAGATGCTGCCGGCTTCCCAGTCCAGATACACTCCAACCCGAGAGCAGCGCAGGGAGGAAACAAAAACATCTTTACTGTTGTGTCTTATGTAGCAACCTTCCTCTGAGCAGATCTTGCACCAGGATTTATCGTTCATCCCCAGTTTGCAGTCGTCTCCGTCTCCTTTCCTGCCGATGCTGCTGTATGTTAAGCCGATGGTGCAGGGCTCCACCAGCTCCACCTCAAAGTAGCTGCGCTCCTGCAGGCCCTGTTCACACAGAACCTGCAGGCGCCGATCAAACCTCTCTGTGTGGTCAGGATACGGCTGCTCTTTCTCCACCCAGGTCACCTTTCTGCTCCCTTCAGTGAGAAGCAGCTTCTTGTGAGCAGAGCTGGAGTCCAGGGTTACTGAGCAGGCATCTGGAAAAACGAGGTCAAACGTACAGCGTCTCATAAAAGCTCAGACCACTGACTTCTAGAGGAGAAACACTGGCATGGAGGAGAGTAAAGTACCTTCCTAAGGGAAATGTAGCAATTATTGTTCTAATTCCTGAATATTTAAATTGAGACATATTGCTAGATTAATGTGCAGTGTCCCAATTTACAGAAATGGAAGTGTGCAAGTCTGTTTTTCTGCTTTAGAATAGTTTTTTTAATGTTTCTTAGTCCAGTTTGGCAATGATGCTATCTTTGTTTGATTATATCAAACAAAATACGAGAAATAAAATAACAACCAAAGAGTAAAATACTTACACTTCTTAAATCCTGGTTTCATCCGATTGGGTCCAGCATGATCAAAACTTTAAAAAGAGACCAGAGTTAGAAACTATAAAAGCCTTTCAGATTAGTGCCACACAATGCAATACAAAGTTTTGTAATTACTTGAATGTTTTGAGCTGCAGTTGCTCAGTAATGAGCTTAATTCCTGTTTCTCCTGGATTGTTGTAGCTCAGGTCCAGTTCCACCAGGTGGGACGGGTTGGACTTCAGCGCTGATGCCAGATATTCACATCCTGTCTGTGTGATGAGGCAACCAGACAACCTGAGAAAACACAGAGGTTGATGATTAATCTGCACAAAACCTTAACACAGATATTGTGTAGAATAAATTACACTTACATTTGTTTCAGAATCAGGTTTTGACAATGAAGAATAAATATGATTATATTCCATTACAACAGCATAGGGAACATGTGTTTTGCATCTATCTTACCTCAATATTTTGAGTTTGCAGCCAGGACTGGACAGTCCATCACAGAGCATCTTGACCCCTGAATCCTTCAGATCGTTGTTGCTCAGGTCCAGATCTTCCAGTGGTGAAAATGGGAACTTTAGGCCAAAGACCAGATGTTCAATCCACTCCCCAGTCACTTTACAGTCTTTTAACCTATAAGACGTATAGAGAAGAACATTAAGATTAATGTTGCTTACATACATGGTCATAATCTAAAGCAGGAACAGTGATACACGTGCATCCATTTCTTCTTATGCAGCAGAACACCTCATGTCAGTCCTGTCAGCAAACAGCCGACAGTTCAGACAAACTTACCAAACTTAGACAGGAGCTAACTAAATGTTGTGCCTGTTGGAGAATCTCTGTCCTTTGTGACCCAACATATCAAGACAGCGGTTCCTCATCATGTCCTTCATGTTGTGTCCAGCATGTCTGATTCAAATGATTGCTTTATCTCTTCATACCATGAAGTGCTTGAAGCAGCACTCTCATATGGCAAAGTCTTATTAGATCCCTACAGTAAGAAAACCTTTAACCTTTGAACTAAACTCATTTACATTCAAAACATCTTAAAACAGATTATTTTATTGTAAATAGAAAGATGCGACTCACACAGCCTTTTTACTGCTTCTCACTGCTGGGATGAGCCGCCTCCTGCCTTCATCTGTTGTACTGTAACTCTTTAAGTCCAACTCCTCCAGTTCATTCTTGGACACCTGCAGCATGTAGGCCAGGGCTGAGCAGTGCAGGGGAGTCAACTCTTTTTTTGGACGGTCGTCCATTTTCAGATATTCTTGAATCTCATCTTTGAGTTTGTTGTCTCTCATCTCTACCATGGTCTGGAAGATGTTGATGCAGCTGTCAGGAGACAGGTTCTTTCTTCGGATTGATCTCAGGTAAGTCAAGACTTTCCTGTCTGTGTCGTCATTTGGGCCCACAGACGTCAACATATCTTGAAGGGCTTTTCGGTTGGGTTCAACCAGGAGACCAAGGAGGAATCGCAAGAAAAAATCTAAATGCCCATTTTTCTTCTGCAGGACTTTTTCAACCGTCTTCTTTGCCAGATCAACTAAAGCATGGTCTCTGTCCTCCAAATCAAGGAAGTTCCCAAGCTGTTTGGTTTGCTTGGTTACAAAACATTCATAGACAAAGAGAGCTGCAAAGAACTCTTGGAGGGTCAGATGCACAAAGAAGTGGATTTTTCTCTGGTGGAAGATTTCTTCTTCTCTAAGAACTGTGTTGCAAAAATCAGTGTAGATAGAAGCTTCTTGAGTGTTGATATTGCTGTCTCTCAGGTCATCTTCATAAAAGATTAGATTATTTTCTAGAAGCTGCTTAAATGCCAGCTTCCCAAGTTTCAGAAGAAACTCTTTGTGTGTCTGTAGAAGTTTCCCTTTGTGTGTCTCACTCTTCGTTTCATATTTTCTGCTTCTGCGTTTTGTTTGGACAAAAACAAACTGTGCCATCATCTCTGTGAGAGTCTGAGGGATTTCAGTGTCTGCCTTTCCACCAAAGACCTCCTGGAATAAAACAGCAGAAATCCAACAGAAGATCGGAATCTGGCACATGATGTCAAGACTTTGTGAGGACTGGATATGTTTAGTTATTTTCTCAGCAAGACTCAGATCATTACTGAATCTCCTTTTGAAATATTCCTTTTTCTGAGGATCTGTGAATCCTCTTACTTCTGTCATCATTTTGATATGCTCTGCAGGGATCTGATTGGCTGCTGCTGGACGGGATGTTATCCAGATGTTTGCATCAGGAAGAAGGTTACCTTTGATGAGGTTTACCAGTAGGTTACCTACAGATGTTTCATCCCTCAGAGACGACACCGGCTTCGTGTCCTGAAAGTCCAGTGGAAGTCGGCTTTCATCCAGGCCATCAAGGATCACAATTATCTTTGCTTTGGAATAAGCCAAGGAATCTTTCAGAGGTTTGAGCGCCGGATGAAACTCTATCAGCAGATCATTGAGGCTTTTCTGTCCTGTAACCAGATTCAACTCTCGGAAGGTAAGACAGAAAACAAAATCAACATCTTGGTTTGCTTCCTCCTCAGCCCAGTCAAGGATGAACTTCTGAACAGAAAATGATTTTCCAATGCCTGCAACTCCCTTTGTTACGACTGTTCTGTTGGGTTTATATTGGTCCGACAAAGGTTTAAAGATATCAGTGAGTTTCACTGAGGAATCCAATGATGGCTGTGTTTGACGACTGTCTTTTAGGTGTCTAAACTCATGTTCTTCAGAATGTTCTTTATCCTCACCAATGGTGATGTAGAGATTTGTGTAAATACTTTTCAGTGAAATTTGTTGGTCACCATTACCTTCACCTGTGACTGAAAATTTTTTTAGCATTGCTTTTTGAAGGTTCTTCTTTGGTTTTAAAATGTCTTCCTCTCCTGTGAAAATCAAACACACAGTAGTGAAGTCAAATATCATGTTACTAAATTAAGAGATAACTCTCCCTATGCTTGAAAAATGTCCTAAGAACAACACATTTAAGTTGGAAGTGAAGGTATTTTTTTAAATTACCATCTGCTCTTTTGGGTTTCTTTCCACATTTTGGACATGTGTTCACTGTTGAAGGAGGCTGGTGTGATTTTGAGACAGCACAGTCTCTGCATAACCAGCATCCACAATACATTTGGAGTTGGTCGGCTGAAACCTTGTCGCACATTGAACAGTGGCTAAAATAGGACAAACAAAACATCAAATTACTAATGTCAGTCACAATAAGGACTAAAGAAATCTATAGATATAGTTCAGGAGACAAGACAATATGATCATGCTTGTGTTGTTTGAGGACAAATGTAAAAAAAAAGGTAGGGAGAGTTTTGTAAAAATGATTTTTTTAATTTAAAAAAAGGGAATGAAGAAAACTTACAGGTGCAGAAGGAATGAACATAAAGGAAGGGAAACTAAAGATGAAAGGGAAACTTGATTGAAGGTCTAAGAAGCAGTGAGGGAAACTGACTAGCTTAAAAGCTACAGGGAAGACAGACGAGTGTCATGAGAAGAACAATCGGGCAGATGAGGAGCAGCTGAATATGAACCTGAGCAGGGAAATGAATTTACAAGAATGAGACAAACGGAGAAATGTTTTCAAAAATCAAAGGTTCTGTAAGGAAGGTTGGGTAGTTTACTCAATGTTTGACTAGCAGTAGGATGGTGCTTGTGCCAAAATAGTGAAGTTTCTGTGTAACCAATATATCTGTTTTGACAAATAAGGTAAAGGTTTAGGAGATCATGCATAAATCACATAATTGCACAGATTTCTAGCAGAGGTTTGCCAGTTTACATACTTTCTTTAGAAATCATGTGTAAACCTTTTCAGATCAATAATAAATGGTATAATTTACCTTGGAGACGTTTCAAGAGCAAAAAAAGGCATTTCAGCTCTGGACCTATCGCTCTTCATGGACACAATGCTTGGAGTTGAAGGTGTGGTTCTTTTCAACTGTGAACTACAAACAGAAGTCTTTTTACTAAAACTAATATGTTAATTATGTGCTATGTTCATCAACCCAACAAAGAAATGTAAATAGAGTTACAAATAAACAAACTCTTGCTGTTTTGCATGAATCTACTTACCTCTGACAATTTACAAAAATACTGAAGCATTGTTTACATTTTTCATACATTTTTATAATTGTCAGATCTCAAGTCGGCAAATAGTTTTAACTATAATAGAGAAAATATATTTTACAGGGTAGGAAAAATAACAGGATGTTTCTAAAGTTCATTCAGGTATTTATTTTTTAAACATGATAAAAAAAGAAGCAGATTTACCTGGAAGCTGGTTCATCACTAAAAAACGGTGGATCGAACTTGGATGAATCGCTCTTCATCGACACAGCGCTGGTATATCTGCAGTTAAATATAGATTTAATTAATCTTTTCCAAGATAAAAGGCAAAGAAAAAAGGAAATAAAATTCTAACATTTTAAAGAGAATTAATCATGACAAACCTAATAACCCAACAATCCTAATTAAGAAAAATTATAAAGTAGAGCAGTGCTAAAAATCATTGTGCTAATGATTCTACAGTTTTGTAATGATTGTACAGATTTTAAGAGGATTTAAAAGTTTTCATAATTCAACCTTTTGTTTCTGACTAAATAAATATTTTTTTGGTTGTTTTTATTAATCTTCTGATCTTAATAACTCACAGATAAACAATACAAGATGAGGCAATAATCAACAAACTAAAAGGTTAATAATAATTGTTTTGTTTTGGTTCAGCTTTACCTGTGTGACGACTCACTGGGGGAGTCAGTCGACTCGGACCGCTGCCTTTTTCTCCTCTCAGCCATTTCAGTTCATTTCTGCTGCAGCAGTTAAAATGAAGAAAAATTAAACATACAAGCAAAATAAATCAGTTGCCGTTTTTATTTAGCTTCAGTGATTTCATTTGTATTCAGAAGCCAAATTTACGAGACCTAAGTTGTAGACATTGACCTCAAACATGTATAACATATAAAAACATAAGATTAGTGTCAGTTGGTGCCTAAACATTTAACATTAAACATTTATTTTAGGTTTAATCCTGGGGTTTTCTTTATGGATGTTCTTTGCATTTCACTGTTCACTGATGATGATGAGAAAAAGGAAAGGCGTACACGTTTAAAAATGAACATATAACATGTAATGTGATTTTTTTTTTATTCATGTTAAAAGCTTTTGCTGACATCTGCTGTTATTTTAGAGGAACTACAAGCTGCTAGCTACCATATATTTCATTAATTCATATTTTGTTTTTTGTTTTTTAAATTAAGCTATCAAAGCATCAGCTAAGGCAAAGTAAAAGTTAAAAAAAATTACCGGTGGTGTATGTGTAATAAAATGCCATTACCTATTTAAACTGATAATTGTTTTTGGTGTTAAAAATTACTGTATTCTGAAAATAACAGAAAGAGTGAGTTTAATGTCATTGCAAACTTTTGTGCAGCTTAAGACGGAAATTAAGTCGCGGAGCTTTAATATTCACAACGCAGCTTCGCGCGGAAGAAACAATGTATCTTGTTATTTATGGATAAATGCAACGTGTTATTACACTATTTTTCATATTAACGGCTTGCCATAGGGGTCTTACATAAGCACCTGCACGGCACAGACCATGTTAACAAAAAAGGTTAAATAGAGATACACGGAAAATGCTTTTAAAATGCATAATTAAAACCTAAACATTTCAAAATACAGTAATGTTGCTCCAGTTTCCCCTCATCTTTCACCATGTTTTTGATTATGTATACGTGAAACACAAAACAAAAAGAAAAAAAAATCATATTTAGACGCGCGATTGAAAATCAACATGGCTGCTGAACTGAAACAACTTCAAAACACAGTTTCGGGTTTCAGGTTTGTTTGTGTTCAGTACAAAGCAGTAAGTTGTTGTGTAAACTCCAGTTTTAGTATCTGCGCAGCTGGAACAAAATGTCTGCTGCAGAGCAGAGCAGCAACAACATGAGAGAAAATCAGAGTCCGACATGAGCAACAAGAACAAAACATGCAGAAACTCACATCTCGCTGCTCAGGTTTCCTCGCTTTCTTCCACCTTTGGACTCTGACTGTCAGAGGAACCGGTTCCGACCAGCACGACTTTATTGCGACGTTTTGGAAAGTACCAGCAATATGTCTGCTCATATTTTAATCTCATACTTTCGGTTTCGTTGGATCAGAACTGAACCCCATTAAAGTGATAAGAACATAATTACTAATAAAGCCAATGTGAATTTTTTTTGTTCCCTGATGTAAACGAGGTAAATATGCTGAAACTGATTCATGGTTTCATCCAAAATGACAGTTTATAGTCATGGAGACAAAAGTTATTAACAAATCTGAACCTAATAATGAAGTTAATCAGGAAGTGTATTTGTGTATTTGCAGATTTTCTGCTAAGCTTTTGTAGAAGGTTAAAGGTAAAATCTATTGGAAAAAATGTTTGTTATTAGATAAGCGTTTTGTTCATAAAAGAACAATCATATATAAGTAAATATTTGCAAGATAATAACAGGACTTTTCATGAAAACAACTTGGTTTTCTTTCATATTATGATAATCTGCAGGCAGATTAAAGTCTTGCTAGTTTTATTTTTCAATAGGAAGATTTTTTTATTCCATTTATGACATTGGCAATTTAATTATATTTTGTATTGTTTTACATAATTTTAAACTATGTCTTAGTTGCAGTCTCATGTGGACGCCATCTAGTGGACAAAAAGTATAACTGTAAATTCTAATAAAATTATTAAATCTGCAGGAGTTTATATAACATCTTGGATACAAAATCCAAAGTAACAGTATGAGGTGAAAAGAGTAAAAATACCTCAACATATTTTCACTCAGTTAAAAGTAAAAGGTATTTGGAAAAAGTTGACTTAATTACTGAATAACTCATAAAATTATCAATCATTTAATATTTTAAAATTACATAATCCAGATAACTTAATATATAAAGTTATGTGGAAATTTTAGTATTTTAAGGATAGAAATGACAATAATTCAAATAAGTAACAAAAGAAATAAAAACAGAAAAAAGATAATTTTTCCAAATCAGTTTCATTCAATAAAAAACTTAGGAAACTTTAATAAAAACTATGTCTATGTCTAGTGACCTTTTGGTTAAAATATGTTTGTCGTTCAGTGGGTAGAAAATCCAGAAATTTACTCAAGTAAGAGAAGAAATACTTCATAATAAAGTTACTCAAATTAAAAGCAAAGTGTAGTAAAAATCCTTTTTTTTCTTTTTTTCCCAAAAAGTCACTCAAGTAAATGTGACTAGTTCCTACCTAACTAGTGTTTAAAAATATTACGGCACACAAGACATCAGAGTCTTTTAATGATAGAACCAGCTTGTGATAATCCGGGTGTTTTTATTTGTCGGAACAAACAGTTAAATCTTTCTGAAGAACTTCAACATCATGAAGCACAAAACCGAAACAAGCTGCTTCCCTCTTCCAACCCATCAGCCACATTTATCAAAACTACAGCAAAATACAGACTTTAAACATTTACATCTTCACCTTAAAGTTAACCAGCTTCTGAACAGACATGGCTTTGACCTCAGAGTGCATTCGCTCTGTTTCAGCTCTAGAGTTTGAATCCCTGTCAGTGTCCGAGTCGCGGCTGCGGCGGCGGCGAGGCGTCGCTGTCGTCCTCCCAGGACGAGGACCTGAAACCCGCCGGGGCGGAGATGGAGTGAGGGGCGGCCGTGTGGCCCAGGCCCTGGTACCGGCCCGCCGAGGACGGGGAGGAGGGCATGGAGGTCGCCGCGGCGACGACGGGATCCTGGGAGCCGGAGTTCAGCAGGCCGGTGTGTTCGGTGTGTTCGGGTCGAGCCGCCGCGCCGAAGTACATCTTATTGGGACGTCCCAGGAAAGTACGACCTGCAGGGAGAGAAACATCATCAGTCTGTGGAGGAGGAAACCATGGAGGTCTGGAAAAAACGGTTCGATGACAGTAATGTTAAAAACACAACATATTACCACGTATTCTTGGTTCTAGTGTAAACTGAAACAAAAAAAAAACTAACTCACAAGCAAAATTTAAGAGCTGGTTTTAAGTGAAAAAGTCCTAAATATTAATGAAAAGGTTCTAGTTTCATTGGCAGATAATTTAACTTATAACAAGGTTTGTTTCTCTGTTTCTGAAATGAAGAAACATCAATAACATGGAGAATATCAAAAAGAACTTTTAAGTTTTGTAAAAGAGGAAATAGCTGCGCTTTAGTGATTCTATGTTACATCTGTAAAAATAAATGGAGACCCATGCAATCTGCTGATGATGCTCACCAACATGGCGGGCCTGTTCAGTCACATCAGCTCTGATGTCTGAGAAATCCCACATGGCCAAAAAGCTGTCGAAGCAAGAGCCCTCCTCTGCTTCCTGCAGGAAAACAGGAAGAAACACGTGGATGGATGGATGGAAGGATGGATGGATGGATGGATGGATAGATGGATGGATGGATGGATGGATGGATGGATGGATGGATGGATGGATGGATGGATGGATGGATGGATGGATGGATAGATGATTACCTGGACATAGGGTTTGTAGGTAAAGGTGTAGTGGTGAGCAATAGCAGCCAGGAACATTTCTATGCAGATGATAAAGTCCTGTGAATCAATAAATCAATAAATTAATTTTAGAGAAAAAATCTGTAGCATTTTGAAAAAAAGTCACATTTTTTGATCAAACGTTTGTGTGATAGGATGGAGAGATTATTTTTTTCACAAATCTGCAATGGAAAAAAAACCCAAGTTTTTTTCTCATCACATCATGTGATCAACAACCAGATGTTACTACTGACGGAAACAACAAAGAAAACGACAGGAAGTGGTGGGAGAACAATGACGCTGAGTGTTTTTTAATGACTTACAGCATTTTTTAATTACTTTGAGGTTTTTTAATGACTTAATCACAGGATGTGATTAAAAATCACAACATGTGTGATTTTAATTGCATTTCTTACCCAATGGAAACATCACAATTGTGAAATGGTTGGGTTTTTTCCAACATTAGCCGAATATCAACAACATTTTCTGCACATTTGTAATGGAAACATATTTATAAAAGTCTTTAAGTATTAATCCTGACCTGCAGTCCGGTGGCTACGGCCTCCACACTGTCCCAGTCCCAGGTGTGTTTGTCAGAAATCACTCCCACTTTCACCAGGAAGGCTATAAAAACCGCCTGCCTGCAGGGAAACCAGCAGCACCGACTGTTTTATCTAAAACGTAACGAGACACAAACGGAGTCGGGCCTCCAGCCTCACCAGAACGAGACAAACACCACCAGTTTGACGCAGAGGAACTTCCCCACGGGCCTGATGGGAGTCAATTCGTCTCTGAGGGCTTTGTACAGCAGAACCAGGCAGTACATGGCGAACTGGACCGACAGAAAGAACCAGAGAGGAGAGCAGCTGGACCAACGTTTACGGATCTGTTCTTCGTTTTTATCTGGGCGTGTTGTGTTGATGTTTTGTTTACCAGCTGGGAGATGTTGTTGACTATAACCAGGTAGGACCAGGCGTTTCTGAAGCTGAAGTTGGCTTCATCATAAACGCCACACAGCTGGCAGATGCTGCAGGAACCAAGAGATTCACTCAGTATCAAAAATATAAAGCAACTGGAGTTTAAAATTTATTTAAATGTGATCTTGACATATCAGAACACAGTTATGGCCTATTCAAAACATGTTCATTACATTTTCTTAGAAAATAGATGTTATTCTTAGAAATTAGATGTAGCTAGTCAGTTGTGCCTATTTTAGCTGTTTTATTGGCCTCTGTCACTTTAAATCCAAATAAGCTCAACTTGTACACTCACTTATGAAAATGGCCGCCAACAAATACACAATTCTACAACCGTACATCTTTGAAAAGCAGAAGTGGAGCCTCGTGCACAACCGACAGGATGGCAGTAAGTGGTTTCTGAACAGTAAGTCAATAATAAAACCCTGGACTTTCCCAGCAGCCATTGTACAGCGAATACAGCTGTGAAACCAGCTGATCAAACATGCTGGAACTCGTGCTTAGTTTGGGGTTGCTAGGTAGCAGGACTGGACTCAGCTGGGGTTGCTAGGTAACAGGACTGGACTCAGCTGGCGTTGCTAGGTAACAGGACTGGACTCAGCTGGGGTTGCTAGGTAACAGGACTGGACTCAGCTGTCGTTGCTAGGTAACAGGACTGGACTCAGCTGGCATTGCTAAGTAGCAGGACTGGACTCAGCTGGCGTTGCTAGGTAACAGGACTGGACTCAGCTGGCATTGCTAGGTAACAGGACTGGACTCAGCTGCCGTTGCTAAGTAGCAGGACTGGACTCAGCTGGCGTTGCTAGGTAACAGGACTGGACTCATCTGGCAATGCTAGGTAACAGGACTGGACTCAGCTGGCGTTGCTAGGTAACAGGACTGGACTCAGCTGGCGTTGCTAGGTAACAGGACTGGACTCAGCTGGCGTTGCTAGGTAACAGGACTGGACTCAGCTGGCGTTGCTAGGTAACTGGGCAGTGTGACTTAACATTCCAGAGGTTTTTGAAACGGCTCATTTTCCAGACACTATAAAACATCAACTTGTTGCCAAAAGATGACTTGGTGTTTGTTTTAAAGCAGTCAAGACAAAAATGGACATAAAAACGTTCAAATTTGAAGACCTCCTTTAAAGAACCTTTAGAAATACCAGACAACCGAAGATTGATGATTTACAATGTGCAGGAAGGAAAAATATTTAAAACACCGCAGACTTACAGCGCTATCACCGTGGTAACGGGTCGGACCACGGTGTACTGCAGGACTCCCAGCTTGCACCGGAACAGCAGGACCCTGTCAGAGGAACAAACAGACACGTAAAACCCTCGGCCTCCTGCGGCTCGTCGCGCGGCGGCGGCGGCGGCGGCGGCTCGTCTTACTCTCCCATGGGCCACGGCGGGCAGCAGCACAGCGGCGGCAGGTGCGGCTGCTGCTGCTGCTGCACCTCCAGCATCAGCACCAGGCTCGGGTACTGGTTGCTCAGGAAGTTGAGCAGGAACACCAGGAAGTTGTAGATGACGAAGGCCTCGTAACATTCCCGGCACGTGTCCACGTAGATGGCCAGGCTCGGGTAGCGCAGGCCCAGCCACTGGCGCCGCCAGCGAGAGGAGAGAGGGAGGAAGGCCTGGATCAGGGAGCTCAGATACACCTGATCCAACACCGTAAAACATCTGAGCCGCCTTTAGCTGGGTTTAAGTCAAATAGGCTTTAGATTTAGAACCTAAACGTGAGAGTTTGTTAAAGATAAACTAATTAATTAATTTTGTCTAACCAAATGTATACGGCACATTTTTGGTGTTTTTTAAAAAGTTAGTCTTCAAAGACTGAAGGTGGCTTATAATGATGCATTAAGACTCTTGTTTAAGCCCAGTGAACTGTTTGTTTCTGCTGATGTCAGCACTTTGATGGCTGTTTTAAAAAAGCTTTTGTATAAATTTATTTGTCGTTTAAACGAGTCTAATAACAGACTGACCCTCCTGTTGACTAACATTAAATATAGTGCAGTAAAATACTCTTCTGTTCTTTGGAGACGTTGGTATGACTGATTCCTGAATGGTTAGAAACCTTTTTTATTGCACTTTTTATTCTTTTATTTATCTTTTTTTTATGTAATTTGTACTTTGAGTCTGTAATAAAATTTACCTCCAACAGTTTAATAAGCTACAGTTTTTTGGTTCACACTTAAAACATCTGAGAGAAGCAAAAGACAGGAGTGGGAACTATTTCCCAGAATGCTTAGCGGCATGTTTTAGTGGAATTGCGTCACATTGATCTGACTCTGTTTTATTAAGCCAAATGTTCATTTTAATGTCCTGATCACACTAAATGTTTGTGAGCTAAATTCATTGTGATGTTTAATAAAATTAATTCTCAGGTCAGAAATTTTGTTATTTTTTTATTCTAAAGTAAAATAAGTATTTATTTTAACTTGATATGAGTAAATAATAAAGAAATGTGGCTTTTTAACCAGGTGAGGACAGTTTTTTCTTGTATATTGTGAAATAATTATTTGGTTTAAATTTCAGCTTTAAGTTAAAACTCACAATTCAACATCAGTGAACTTAAAAAACAAAGTTCAGACAACTTGTCTCTTTTTAAATCAACTTCAGGAACTTTAAGTTCTGAGTTTAAACCAAAAGTATTTTCTTGTTGGCTTCAGTTGTATTTTCATGGCAGCAGATGATCTTTGATTTTCAAGTCAAACCACCTTTAAATGTTTTACAGTGTCTCATTATTGACTCACGCTGTCCAAGCTGTAGATCGGCACCATCCACAGGATCCTGCCACACAAACCAGAGAATCTCAGTGTTTCTCTCAGGTTTCAATTTTCATGCACTTCATTTTTCTTTCTGTGGAAAATCTGAAAGTTTCAGAAACTTCCTGCATGTTGTTGTTACCTGCGATTTCTTCCCTAAAACTGTAATTTTTTTTATTATTCCTGTTGTTTTATGAATTACTTCAGAGGATCAAAGTGCATGAAAATAATTTACCAACACAAATTACAATATGTACTTAGAATTACATATAAATTAGAATATGTGTCCCAATTAGCATCGCTTGTCTGATTAAAAATGTCTTTTGAAAGAATTAACAACTTTTAAGCATTTAATAAACATTTTTTATGGGTCTGATATAAAATTCCATTTTAAATTTCATGTTTTCATGAACTGAAGCAGAAAATCATAATTAAAAGAGACAAAGGTGTTAAAACATCAGTCTTTGTCTAATTCATTTATAATTAATGTGTTTCTCTTGGTGATTTAGTTACTCAAATCTTATTTATTGAAGGGGTCTGTACACTAATCCAGTTAGTAATAATTAATTTTATTTTTTCTAAAATAAACCAGACGTGTTTTCTTCTCTAAACTTACCCAGATTAAAACTAAAATGTGATATATTCACACTTTTATTCAAACTACAACTAGATAAATATGGCTGCTCCTCTAACATGGAGCCACAGCAAAAATTTTAATCATCGCCAAAGTTTTTCTACTTTTATTCATGTTTAAAACGTTTAGCTGGTTGTAACTTGATGAACCTAAAGAATAAATCATATTTCTGAAGGGGCCAGTGGCCCCATGAATCCACCCCTGAATCTGCCCATGTTTTTTCTAGCAGAAAAATGTTGTTTTGTAACAACTGAGCCATCAAACCTTATTTGATATAAAAGGTTAGTTTAATTTTGTAGGGTCAGTTGGCCCCATGATCCCCCCCCCCTAAATCCGCCCATGCTCTCCTCTTATTGAGTTATTTTCCCTCCGCTGCAGCACAAACATCAGAAAATTGTCAGATTTTTTGGGTTTAGAAAGCTTTTCAGGTCCCGTGCACTTAACTAAACCCACATCAAAACCCTCGGTTCTGGTTCTGTTTCACCTGATGATGGGTTTCTGCAGCTCCGGCTGGGTGTAGTGGACCATGTGCTGCAGGATCCCCCACAGGGACACCGGGATGGTCAGGAACACAAACACTCCGGCTATGAACCAGGCTTTGCTGTGGGTCCCGACCTGCGCAGACAGACAGCAGAACCTCTCTGGGTCAGGACGTTTGGACCGGATGAGGCTCGAAACGGAGCCCAGGTGAGTCAGGACGGCGTCACCTTGTCCTTCTGCAGCTCCCAGACGCACAGCGGCACCACGGCCACCAGCAGCAGGGCGTACAGAACCAGAACCAGCGGCCGGATCCATCTGCGCCAGTCAGCACAGGAACACGGCATGACGGCTGCTTTTCCCTGAGTGGAGACTTACAGGCTCATCCTAAGCCTGAAAGACGAAGACAGACGTTTAGAGCTGGACTCTGTGATTTAATTTAATTATAAATTAACATTATTATGTACCAGATTTAATTATTTAGATTTAATTTAATAATTATGTAGACCTAGACTTAGAAAAAATAGATACAACAATGATGAGATATATTTATTTAAGGTCTTTTTATTATTTATTTTTCCATTTGTTTTGTTTTCTACAATTAAAAATGACAATTCAAATTAAATTGAGTCAAAACAAGATCCAAAGTCAAAAGAAAAATATTTTCTTTTGAATTGTCTGAATTAGCCTGAATTAGAGGAATAAAGCCTGAATTAGAGGCTGGATTAAAATAAACAAGAGATTAATTCACATTTCTACTGAATGAAAGTGAAAGAGTCCAGCAGCAGAATTAACCTATAAACTCAAGTCAGGTTTTTCTTGTTATTAAAATATTCCAGGATGAGTTCAAAACCCCACATTTATTTACATAATTTACATAAATTATATCATCATCAACATAAGTTAATAAATTACCACTCCCATAAAGTGCAAGTAAAAGTCTGAACCAAGTCAAGTTTTATGTGTTATTTAAAGATTCCAGTATGAATAAAAAACCATAAATTTATGTGACATACATGCTAACATCATCTGCATACAGTAGATTAATGACTCACCACTCAAACTATGTTGAATAAGTTTTTAATATTAAGCTAAATATCCCAGAATGCATCCAATGTTGACTCTTTCTTAACAATAACAACTCAACCAAACTGTTGGCAGCTTTTAAAATCTCACAAACTTCATTCAGTCAAACTGTTTGGAAATATTAGAATAATAAAACTGGACTGAGACTTTTGGGCTGCAGCCCTAAAAAAAATGGTTGTTTTCCTCCGGAGCCACATTGGACCTTCTGGATCATCAGTCATGTTCCAACATTAACGTCTCTAAGCCCATTTCTAACGTCATATTTCAGCCATTAGCGTTAAAAACGTGTTTGGCTTTGATTAAAATGAGACATTTATCACCTTAAAGGCTGAAGCGGCTCGTCCTGAAGTGTAACCAGGTCAAAACATGGAGATGTTGGTGCAGCTGAAGCTGTTTACTTGCAGTGACGCTCGGCCTGTTTCCACCCTCAGTCCTGTTTCTAGGCAACGCATCTCTCCTCCATCCGAAACCGCTAAACCGCTAAACAAACCTCCGCTCGGCAGTCCGTCAATCAGGGGCTGATTGACGGACTGATTAATCGATCCCTGCTCTGATCAGGGATCGATTAATCCACACAGCAGCTGCGTCCCGCTCCGATCCGCTGCTGCCTGCCGCCTTTACGGCCCGACGTCACCGGGAGGAAGCAGCCGCAGCTCCGGTCACATGGTGGGTGGAGGCCGGAGCCAGGCTGCGGTTAGCGGCTAATCAGGCTAAAGGAGCCGAGACCCGATCAGTGGAGGAAAACACTAGGAAAACAGATAAATAAATACATCCTTCCTAAAAATCAGTGTTGTATAAAGAACTGAAATCTCAAAGTAAAAGTTTAGGTTCCTCTACAAAACATGACTTTGGTAAAAGTCCAAGTATCTGAATTTTCTTGTACTTAAGTATGGAAATTACTGTAAAAATGGATGAACTCAAGTAATGTAATGAAAAGTANATTTTTTATATTTTGGTAAACTTGTCAAATACAGTTAAAGTAATAAACACAACCAAGTGCAGGCAAAATTAAACCTGTTAATAGATAAACATGCAGCATCATTAGGTTAAGAGAATTAGATTCTTTACCTACAAGGTTAATAACTTAACCTGCTTAACCACTGAACCAACTTCTGACATGAACCCCATATTAATGTGATTCATTATGTATGGGGCTCCATTAGTGTCCGACTTTGTATCAGTCAATCAGTAGGTGGGTCAAAACTCCAGCGTTTCTCTCTCTCGCTTTTTGTAACAAGTAACTAAACCACACATTGAAAATGTATCGGAGTAAAAGTATGAAATTAAGTTTGGAAATATAGTGAAGTAAAAGTGAAAGTTATCAAAAAATTTCATACTCGAGGAAAGTATGAAGTACTGCAAAATATATTTAAGTAAAGTAGTGAAGTGTTTTTACTTCGTTACTATACAACACTGATAAAATTAATAAAATATGGAGACATTGTTTGAAACACACACACGAAAAAGTTTTGTTGCTTTGAGCAAGAAATGTATTATTTATTAGTCTGCACTAACGAAAACTAAACCGGGAAAATATAAAATATTTTGAAGAGTCTCAACCAAGTAAATGTAAAAGTAATTAAAGAGCCCAGAAAGATGTGAACGTGTTTAAATTATTAAATAAAAAAAATCTTTTGACTGATAGAGCAGAAAATTAATTAGTCACAAATAAAGCAAATATTCATTGTGTAGTTTAAGGGTTGTACAATTTTATTGATAAACACAACTAATAAAAACAACAACAAACAAACACATCAAAATGGCTTTTTAAAGCATCACAACATCTGATTTTATACATCATTATTATGCTTATAATGAAAAAGATTAAATCAAATGGGTGTAATACAAACATCCGCCCACAGAGGCCGCTAAAGGACAGGTTACGCTTCTTTTCCTTGGATCTTCACAAACCTATTGGAGTTTTAAATATCGCAAAAACAATATGGTAAATGGATACATAGAGTAACAAAATCTGATTCTTATTTATATTCATGCTTTAATTCCTTTAAGTCGCCACAAAGTTTCTGTCAAGAGAGAAACATGTTGTTGTTTTGGGACTAAATGCAAAGCAGATTTAATCTCACGTTCCCATGACTTCACCCACAGTCTCACGCAGTGGATGTAGAAACCGGTCCGTCCGTCATGTCCGTGTTAATCAGGTGAAATAACTTCTGGGATTTTCACTTCCTCCTCCAGGAACCTTGTCTTGATTAGAGGTTCGGATCTAAGGGAAGGCGGCTGGTTCTGACGGATAAAAACTAACAGGAACCTGATCTATCTGCAAGGTTCTTCAATTGGTCACATTCATTTTATATTATACACTTAGACAAATATATTATATTTGTCTAATTATTCTTATAATTTATCAATTAATCAGATTTAATGTCACATTTTACTATTTTTCCATTTAGGCTAATTCCATACAACATTTGAAATGCATAAAAATGCAAATAAATTATTGAATTTCTTTTTAAAGTAAACATTTTATTGCTTAAAATGCAACAACATGGCAAACCATTAGTGAATGTTTGATTATTTGTGAACGTAAATAAAATAATCTGTGTTTTAAACCCGTCGATGAGTAAAACGTCCTACAGTTTCCCTGTAGTTTCCCTTTAGACGTGGAGGTGAGATTTATCTCAGCTGTTTAAATGAAGCTCAGTGATAAATAAGTGACATGTGCTGTAGAGTAAAAGTGGAGCTTGTATTTACATCCTACTTGAAGTTGCAGCTTTGTTTTGAAAGTAACATCTTCCTGTTTAGAGATGCCATGATCAGAGAAAATAAAATGAAACATTTTTAATCCGTCATGTTACAAGGAAACACGAAGATCCAGTTCAAGCGCTGGATTAGCCTTTTTACTCTGCTTTTTATTTTACTGTACAGCTTCTAGGGTCTCTTTTATTATTTTATGGTAAAATATTTGCTGATCTTATAAATACACGCATCAGATGTAGTTTTTAGTTCCTGGTTTATCTAGATGGCGCTGTTGAACATTAGTTTTATCTGCAACCTATGCTTACACCTTTTTCAGCAGAACCAATAATTATTATTGTGAATTGCACTTTTAGGTTCTCAAATAAGATGGATGAGGTTACAGGTGATCATCTAAACACAGTTTTCATCTCCTTTCTGGGAAAAACTGCTCAAATAATGTCTGAAATATCTACTTTTTCTGACATCTTAACTATTTTCCAAAAACTGGAAGAGCTAAAGTAAGATCCATCGTAACTTTATGGGTCATATGTGTCAACATTTCCGTGGCGGTGAATCCCTCAGTGGTCGGAGTTTTTTAACCGCTGACTGGTCCCACGTTGGAGAGTCTGCAGGGTGCTGGAGAAACGCTGAGAGTAACTGCAGCAAAACAGCATCTTCTACAGGGAGACGGAGACAGAGAGAGACAGACAGAGATGGAGACAGACAGAGACAGATGGAGACAGTCAGAGACAGACAGAGACAGTCAGAGACAGACAGAGACAGACAGAGATGGAGACAGACAGAGACAGATGGAGACAGTCAGAGACAGACAGAGACAGTCAGAGACAGACAGAGACAGACAGAGATGGAGACAGACAGAGACAGATGGAGACAGTCAGAGACAGTCAGAGACAGACAGAGACAGTCAGAGACAGACAGAGACGGAGACAAACAGAGACAGAGAGAGACAGACGGAGACAGACAGAGACAGACAGAGATGGAGACAGACAGAGACAGATGGAGACAGTCAGAGACAGACAGAGACGGAGACAGACAGAGACAGAGAGAGACAGACGGAGACAGACAGAGATGGAGACAGACAGAGACAGACAGAGACAGAGAGAGACAGACGGAGACAGACAGAGACAGACAGAGATGGAGACAGACAGAGACAGACAGAGATGGAGACAGACAGAGACAGACAGAGACAGACGGAGACAGTCAGAGACAGACAGAGACAGTCAGAGACAGACAGAGACGGAGACAAACAGAGACAGTCAGAGACAGACAGAGACGGAGACAAACAGAGACAGTCAGAGACAGACGGAGACAGTCAGAGACAGACAGAGACAGTCAGAGACAAACAGAGACAGTCAGAGACAAACAGAGACAGACAGAGACAGTCAGAGACAAACAGAGACAGTCAGAGACAGACAGAGACAATCAGAGACAGACAGAGACAGACAGAGACAATCAGAGACAGACAGAGACAGTCAGGGACAAACAGAGACAGACAGAGACAGTCAGAGACAATCAGAGACAGTCAGAGACAGACAGAGACAATCAGAGACAGACAGAGACAATCAGAGACAGTCAGAGACAATCAGAGACAGACAGAGACAGTCAGGGACAAACAGAGACAGACAGAGACAGTCAGAGACAATCAGAGACAGACAGAGACAATCAGAGACAGACAGAGACAGTCAGAGACAGACAGAGACAGACAGAGACAGTCAGAGACAATCAGAGACAGACAGAGACAATCAGAGACAAACAGAGACAGACAGAGACAATCAGAGACAGACAGAGACAGTCAGAGACAGACAGAGACAGACAGAGACAGTCAGAGACNGAGACAATCAGAGACAGACAGAGACAATCAGAGACAGTCAGAGACAATCAGAGACAGACAGAGACAGTCAGGGACAATCAGAGACAGACAGAGACAGACAGAGACAGTCAGAGACAATCAGAGACAGACAGAGACAGACAGAGACAATCAGAGACAGTCAGAGACAATCAGAGACAGACAGAGACAATCAGAGACAGTCAGAGACAATCAGAGACAGACAGAGACAGTCAGGGACAAACAGAGACAGACAGAGACAATCAGAGACAGACAGAGACAGACAGAGACAATCAGAGACAGACAGAGACAATCAGAGACAAACAGAGACAGACAGAGACAATCAGAGACAGACAGAGACAGACAGAGACAATCAGAGACAGACAGAGACAGTCAGAGACAGAGACAGTCAGAGACAGTCAGAGACAATCAGAGACAGACAGAGACAGACAGAGACAATCAGAGACAGACAGAGACAGTCAGAGACAGAGACAGTCAGAGACAGTCAGAGACAATCAGAGACAGACAGAGACAGACAGAGACAATCAGAGACAGACAGAGACAGTCAGAGACAGAGACAGTCAGAGACAGTCAGAGACAATCAGAGACAATCAGAGACAATCAGAGACAATCAGAGACATCAGAGACAATCATCACTTTCACTCTATTCAAAATGTTCAGTCTCAGCCGGAGGAAAAAGTCTTTGAGTCATACAGAATCTCCTCAGCCTTCAGATTGCTTTTCTCATTGTAAGCAAAATAATAGAGAAATAAGGGATGACTCAAGACTTTTGCACAACACTGTAGCAATAGAAGACACTTTTGAGCTCATGCCAAGTGCTTAACAAGTCAAAATGATGTTTTTTCTCTTTTACTCTGTTCAAAATGTTCAGTATCATCTGGGGGGGAAACGTCTTTGAGTCATACAGAATTTCCTCATAACCTCCAAATATTTTTAAATTAGTGTTTAACTTGAAAAACTGTGGCGTATTTTGGACTTTTTAATAAAATTGGCAGCGTCTGAACAGGCTCAACAAAGGAATAAACATTCAGCTGAACATTTCCTGGAACAAAGTCCAAATAAACTCTTTGGAAAACATTCAGGCTACAAGAGATTCTGATTGTAAGCAAAATAGTAGAGAAATAAGGGATGACTCAAGACTTTTGCACATAGCAATAGAAGAGACATCTGAGCTCATGCCAAGTGCTTAACAAGTTAAAATTATGTTTTTTTCCATTAAAACATTCAAATAGGAGGTCAAATCAAATGTTTCTGAAATGTAAGTGACAATATCATCTGCATATAACTTGATAAAAGTTACTGGAAACATAATTAGAGTAAAATGTGATAGATTTTATTAAACAGACTTGGTTTCTGTCACAGTTTGTCTGTTTTCTATCCTTCACTCAGCCACTGGGAAGCTGTTTCTGAATCTGTTTTGCACCATTTCATTTAATTCAGTCAATCTAAACACACAATCAGGAACATTAAATAACTGAAGTACATGGATCAATAATGTTTCTATTGATCTGCTCCAATCCAACTCAGTATATCCCATCTTCTCTCCTCTTTCTGATTTTTCTTTTTGGCCAATTAACAGAGAATAAAATCCGGTAGAAAGAAGCAACAGTGAAGGATGTAACAGAGACTATTGACGTTTTCTCATTATTAAACACCAGTGACTGTCACTGGTGTCTAAATCCGTTCTGTGTCTTTAAAATTATGTTTCTGACGGCCCAAAGAGAGACGGACAGCAGATTTACAACCAGCTTCTGGTCTCTTTCATATTACTGTCTGAACTCTCTGTAAACCTCCGTTTTAAAACTCCAGCTATTTTGTGACATCTTAATTCCCAGGCTTGACTTTCTTGACCGGAAGGATTTCTGATCTCCAAGGCCGAGCCAAGATAACCTGGATGACATGGCTGAGACTTTAAGCATTTTAGTCCTGGACTAGAGCCACAAAAGGCAAATTCAACCGAATCAGCTGCTTTCGCAGACAGGAAGAAAATGTCCCAGCTGGAAATACTTTCCATCAGAGCGAAGATAAAGCTGCTGGTGGTCACTGTGACACCAAAAAACACTCTTAAATCCTGTTGCCAGAATAAAACTGTAACTCCACTTAAACTGGAGTTTATGGGACTTAGATTTAACATAACATTTACTTTACACTATTAGCATTAGTTTATTTAGTCAATAGTGACACAGGACAGGCTAAATTAGCATTATATGCAATTCGAAAATCTAGAATTTGGAAGAACCTTTGAAAATTGTCATCTTACATACAATTAAAAAAGTAACTTAAGAGACAGAGAGAAGCCTAACAGAAGGATAAAAAAAAACTTAAAGTTAATTTTTGTAAGTTTAACCTCATTTTTGATGATGAAGGAAAACTTATCCAGATATATTCCATAAAATCACTCAGGTAAAATGACTTTCTGAGTGTTTCAGCAGCATCACTGTCTCATTTTGAAAACATTTAGGACAATATGAAAGAAGAAGTAACACAATACATGGTTGTAGCAGCTGAAATAGAAGGAAAAAAAGGCAAAACGTTTGAAAAGTTAAATTATCTTCCTGTTGTCCTGTTTTGAAACGTTCCTTTTCTGAATAGTTCAACAAAATACAAAATAATAATTGTTAAAAATTCTTGTTTCACTTTGTCCTAATTTTATGAGTTTTTTAATCTGATCGTTTTTATTTTTCCTCGTGTTGCTTCCTTCTTAATCTGAAGTCTCCACCAGCAGGTTTTGAATATTCCAGCTGATTTGGGTTTGGGTCTGCAACGATCCCCGTTAGCATTAGCTACAGAACCGATCGGATTGTCTTTGTTTCCTTAATAAAAGGCTGCAAAGTGTAAAGTTTGAACGTAAAAGATTTAGCACAGAGTTTTTGATATTTAGCTTGCTTTTCTCACATTTTGCACACTTTCACCACATTTAAAATGGAAATATTTTTTTAAAAAGCTGCCATATATTACCATGTTTACAACCGAAAAGCTAATCGGTTATGTTAGTAAAACTAAATGAACAGAAGCTGTTCAGCTGTAAAACATGGTAATATAATTTTTGAAAAATTGCAACATTTGTTACATTTTCAGTTGGTGTGGTTTGCTTTCACACTGCACTGTGTGGATGAAACCAAACCCTTTGAGAAACCTAGTCACCCTGCTCAACTGTGGTGGCGCTGCACCGGGAGCCACTGAAGGAAACTACAGAAAACCACCAAAGAAGAAACTGAATCTTATAAATGTAAGCAAAAATTGAGTGATGTGAGGTTTTAGCAGTTGTTGGGTTTCTCTTTTCTCTTTGGTAAATAGCCACATGCGATTTCTCCCACTAAGGATAGACTCTCACATGTTTGTTTTGGTTGTATTTACCCAGAATGCCCTGCTCTGTAGTCCACTTCCTGCTTTTGGAGCTTCCTCCGGTCTGCTTGGCGTTCACATATACACTCAAACCGCACCAGAGTTCACTTCAACTGAACTGAGATCTAGGCTTTTAGGGAGGCCAGAGTTCACATCTTTGGTCCACATCATAGTTTGATTATGCATTCACTCCTCCTCAAACAAACCGGACTTTCCAGGCCAACAAGAAAGATGAGTCATTAAGGTTCTGTATTGACTACAGAAAACTGAACTCATATTCCCTCTGCCATAAATACATTGAAGCCAATAGGAAGCATTATTGGCTTTGGGGCAAGCTAAATACTTCTCCAGGCTGGATCCAGCGTCGGGTTACTTTCAATGGAAGTGGAAGCGCATGATAAACACAGAACTCCATTCAGGGGCCCATTGGGCTATGTGAGGCCAACAGAAAGCCATTCGGGCTTCAGAATACCCAGAGCAGATCTGAATATCACTCACCTGCTCAGTTACCTGGATGACCTCTTAAAATTTTCTAAAACATTTGAGGGGAATCTGGAACACATCCAGCTGGTCTTTGATGTGCCAGTTGATGAAGAAGGAGGTGGAGTATCTGGACCACATGGTGTCTGCAGAGGGAATCAAGAAACAGATCCAAGATGTCCCTTATTTTTTATTTTATCCACCTTCATCATTCAACAGAACACTGAGGCTGTGTAAATCAAATGCAGGTTCCTGGGGCGATTTAGCAGTTTTGGCGAAACAACAAACAAAGAAAACATTGGCTGTCTTAAAAAAAACTATATTTACATTATATTTAATCCAGAGTGGCTGCTTTGCTCATGCCGACACACATGGTCATAAAAGTGTATCCATGTTCGGATCTCTGCTTCGAGTCCATCTTGAGTGGACCTCCGCCCGGCGGAGCATGCCAACGCTGAGGCCTTTAGGCTTTTAAAGAACCCTACAGCTGATAACTGAGAGATTCTCCAGGCCAAATATGTCCCAGGAAATCAAATCTTGATGTGAGCAGAGTGAAGACGAAGGACGACTCCCGCACAAGACATGTTGGAGCTCCTCTTGTCAGCATCCACAGCAGTACTCTTATGGAAGAACTGGTATCTACAGACTTCCTCTGCCTGGAGAAGTCAAAGGAGGGCATTGGAAGTATACTTGTTGTCCCTGATCATTTTCTCACTGTGCTCAAGCCGACCTACCAGTGACCAAAAAGTGGGCTCTGGCCAAGGAAGAATTTCTCAAGTGGTTTATATCCTGTACTTTTATGGCGCTTTATCAAGTCCAGAGAACCCAAAAGTGCTTCACTCTTCATTCGGTCATTCACCCATTCACACAGACATTCACATGCTGATGGTGGCAAGGCTGCCGTGCCGAGCGCCGCCTGGTCCTCTGACCACCACCAGCAGGCAAGGCGGGTGAAGTTATGACGGCTACTGAGATGAAAGTGTGTTAGAAGTGAGAACAGTTGGCTAACTTTCAAAAAACTGCCTGCTGAATCTTTTGCATTCACATTTCGCTGTTGTTGCAGCACATTTATGAAGCAACGTAACGTGGAGCTAAAGGGGAAAATTTGTCCCAAGATTCCCAGAATATAAAAAGAACAGGGCAGTAAATATGTCACTCCTGAGTGGAGTACTCCTCTTAACCAGAAAGCTTCTGCTGACTTCCCACAAACACTTTATCAGAGGTCGCGACCTTTCTGTGTTTAATCAACTCCCGACCCCCAGTTTTAGATCTGTCTCTCATGACCCCGTGACCTCACTGTGACGTCGCACTGGCCCAGGAACGAAGCACAGAGTCTCTCGGTACGTAGCAAACCAGGAAGCCAAAGAACAAGATGTCCTTACCATGAAATAGTTCCTGTACTTCCTGGAGACGAAGAAGAGGATGATGGGGTTGATGCAGGAGTTGATGGTCGCCAAGTTGATGCTGAAGTAGTCGAGCACCAGCAGTATGCTGCAACCGACAGGAGGCCAGGCTCTCAGAACAAAACCACACATTTAAAAGTGACTCGGCCTTCGGTTTAAGCTTTGGTACTGACTTCAGTAATTCACAGCGGCCAGGGTCGTTCGGGTCGTAGACCATCAACTTCAGCAGCCGACTGAAGTGAAGAGGAAGCCAGCAGAGGGCAAAGATCACCACCAGGCAGAACACAGACTTGGCCACTTCGCGGCGCTGCAGAGAGGACAGTGATTCAAACCTTAGTGTGTTTGAAGAGGTTATTTGAGGTTAGATTATTAATTTCTGTGTGTACAACAGGAGTCATCTGAACTTTCTACAACAGTGGTTCTTAACCTGGGTTCGACCAAACATTGCTCAGCTAATCAGAGGATCAGTTACATTGCTTAGCCAATCAGAGGATCACGTTACATTGCTCAGCCAATCAGAGCTGAGAAGGAGCCTGATTGGAGGAGCTTCACTCTCTGCATGGATTTGAACTTGTGTCTTTATTTACTTCAGCAAAGCTAAAAGTTTTTACTTTTAGCTTTGAAAGTAGAATTTGCACAGAAAGCAAATCCTGTAGCTTTCTGTGTTCTTCTAAATCTGCTCCTTAGTCGCATCTTTTCGGGGTTGGTGCTGCCTCTAGTGGTCTGAGGTGGTAACACAACTAATATAATTACATTACTAAATCAGAATACTGCAAAGTCTTTTTTATTTAATATAAATGTTTCTTTCTCTTAAGAATGTAGAGCTAATTAAAGGATCTAAACAAGACCTTAAACTGGTTCCTGTTGAAACTGTGGCTCATTTTAAATACCTTGGGTCGTTCCTGGACAGTTCAGCTCAACTTTGATGAAAATACTGACTACATTTTGAAGAACTGATCTCAGAGACTCTACTTCTTAAGAAGACTTGGTGATCTTGGGGTGACCCAACTAGTCTGTAGTCTAGACCCCAATGTCTCGAATTTGGGGGGGAAAAAAATCATATTTTATTTATCACTACAGAAGGGTTCAGTGAATGGGCTTATGAAATTGGTGGGTTCCGTACCTCAAAAAAGGATAAGAACCACTGATCTACAATCATGGAGTCTCGGTTTATCCTTAGGAACAATTTACCGATTCTTGAAGAAGCCGCATTCAGCTGTTCAAAGAATTATATATAGACGAGATGCCCAGGCATGAACCCGTCCAGAAAGGGAACGTGTCCTACATGGGCCTGTCACGATCCATTTTGCTGGACAATAAATTGTCCTAGCAGTTATTGCAATAAGCAGGAATATTGTTGACTGAGACTATTTTCAAGATTGGTAAGAGTAATAATGCAAGAACACATTCTAAAAGATCCGTAAACTTTACAGTCTAATGAAAATGTAACACTCAAACTGGAGGACATTTTAAATATTCAAAATAAAACAACAGAAACAACAAATAAAATTAATTATGAAGACTCTGTAAACAAAATTGTCCTTAATAAAGAAGGGCTAGTTGAGACCAAAGCACCAGACTGAAGACTTTAGTCATACAGTTTTGGTAGAAAGAGAGGAGAAAAATACAAAAGCAATAAATAACATGCATGAAGTCTGATTAAAATGCAGCTTCTTTAAATCTTTACTATTCCTTTAAACCAGTGATGTCCAAAGACTTTGAAGCTGAAACTGGCAAATTTAAACTGTCACAAAATTAATTATTAAAATGCAAAGATGTATTTATTTATTGTTTTGTTTTACCTGCTCAACATTAATAGTTTTTACAAAATGTGTGTGTCATTCAAGATCCAAAATATAAAAACTGTTGCTTCATTAAGAAGAAAAAGGTTATTTCCAGATTCTTTTGATGACAAATTGTTTTATATTTTATAGGCCAATTTTTTAAATTTTTATCAGTCGGTCTTGACTTGTGGTCTGGAGCCAAAGAAAACCATTTCCAGGGCCACAAATGGCCTCCAGGCCTTGGACACCCCAGTATTCTGTGTACCTGTTTCAGCTGTTCACCCAGTGAGTCCTTCAGATCTCCCTTCTCGTGCCGGAGCAACTCGTGAGTCATGAGGCCGTAGAAAATCGCCGAGCAGATCAGAGGGATGCAGAAGTAGAAGCCAAATATCCACCAATCCTTGAACTTGACGTAGAACTGAAAACAAAAGAGCTAGTGGTTAAATATTATGTTTCCTTGAACAGGTCAGGATGTTCATCGTATTTTTTTGAACAGATAATGGGATTCTAGTCAGCTCATTTCTGCCTGTTTCGTGGTTTCTTTGAGAATGAGCTGTTTTAGGGCCTCTGTCACTTTAAATCCAAATAATCTGCAGCTGGTCTACCCCTTCGTTGTTCACAGACGAATTTGCTCGACGCGAAAAGTAGAAGCCAGGAATAAACTGACCGAAACAACTTGGGAAAACAACTTCAGTCGCTGAGTTCATTTCTCCCGTCCCTCACTTCTGACGTCCATCATGGCGCCTCGAATGATTAGGTGATGCAGTTGCAAAGGGTCAATAACAAGTTGGCCAAATGTTCTGGTTGCTCGGTAACGGGGCTGGGCTTGGCTGGAGTTGCTAGGTAACGGTCCAGCGGCTGTTGAATGTGATTTAACAATCCTGATGTTTTTGAAACAGCTCATTTTCCAGACATCAAATACCATTAACGTGTTTCCAAAACCCGGTTTGGTGTTTGTTTTAAGCTCTTGGTCCATTTTTAGATGCGGTTGAGACTCAAATGGAAGTATAAAAACAAGCGAATGGTGAATTTTGCACAATGCTGAGTCGCCTCTGGTATGTATTGAATAGGTGCAGCAGGTGAAGAAGAAGATGGAGAACCTGCAGCATCAGACTGACTGTGTTTTACTAGCAAGGCGCCAAAGAAAAGACGTTACATAAACATTAAACTGAAAGTTTGGATCTCATTCCTAAACTCTGGCTCCTAAAACAACAATCCTGAGTTTTAGAATGTGCTAGAGCACTGCTTGGGTTGCTAGGGAACGGGGCAGAGTTCTGCTTGGGTTGCTAGGCAACGAGGCAGAGTTCTGCTTGGGTTGCTAGGGAACGGGGCAGAGTTCTGCTTGGGTTGCTAGGGAACGGGGCAGAGTTCTGCTTGGGTTGCTAGGGAACGGGGCAGCGTTCTGCTTGGGTTGCTAGGGAACGGGGCAGAGTTCTGCTTGGGTTGCTAGGGAACGGGGCAGAGTTCTGCTTGGGTTGCTAGGGAACGGGGCAGAGTTCTGC
>CAEGAF010014898.1:0-60960 GCA_903067075.1 Micropoecilia bifurca
CACACACACACACACACACACACACACACACACACACACACACACACACACACACACACACACACACACACACACACCCTCGAGGCAGGATTGCATCTGAGCAGGTGTGCATGTTACAAGCTTTTAAATCTGGGTTTAATCTCCTCTGAAAAACATCCGCCAACGTCTCTGTATACAAGCCGCAGCTTTAGAGAGACAAGATCCGGTGCTGTGCATCTTCAAAAAAAAAAAAAAAAAAAAAAATGAAGGGAGAAATCAAAAACAGCAGTTCCAGCAGTAAAAAGCCATCACACGGCCTGGAAGCACCGTCAGCAATAATCAGAGGCAATACAAGCGGCGACTAATGGGGCCCAAACGATCGGCGGCACATTCCGGTTCCCTGTTCATCGTATGACCGCCGATCAATACCAGCACACTCACTCTTCATCAGAAGGACGACTGTTTATTTCCTTTGACCAAGCATGCGACGTCCCTCAGCTGCTTCTGCAGTTCTACCTGTTTGGTTCGGTTCTGCTTCAGCTGCTAAAAGATATTCCTTAAACAACTTTATTAGAACCAAAAGGAAACGTTCCAGATCCAACCAAAACGCTCTGTGGCACCTTCCGCTCAAAACTTTATATTTGGTGGTTCTGCTTCCAAGGGAAGATGGTGCAGCTCGATAAATTAGAATGTCATCAAAAGGGGAATTTATTTCAGTAATTCACTTCATGAAAATCAAACTTATACGTTGTGTAAATTTGTTTCACTCAGACTTTTGGTTAATTTTGATGATCCTTGTTTATGGCTGGAGTTTGAGCAGAACAGGAACATGATCCTCCTGAACTGTGTGTCTGTCGGTATTTGGTTGGGGCTCCTTTGGCAGAAATTACTGCTTCAATGCGGCGTGACACGGCTCAGGTGTTCAGGACGTCCAGGAAGCTTTAACAGGAAGGTTTCTACACTTTGTCTACAGTAAAACTCAAACATTTTCAAGGAAGGTTTTTACACTTTCCCACTGTCACACTTTGAAGACGAAAACAATACAAACCAACTAAAAAACAGAGATATCATTATTATATGATATCATTAATTACTGTTATTAACAATATCTTGTGGTATTATTCTACATTCTACAGCAGAGATAAAGTAAAACATAACATTTTGAAAAGTCTTCCTCACATTCACCCAGAACAAAACACTGATTTAACAAAATAAGAATAAAATGTTGTATAAAATTTAAAATATAAGTCAATCTTTATTTCAATTATATCAATAAGTCATTGAGCCATTAGGAACATGAATAAAAGAAAAATATCAATATGTTTTCTGGCATTTAGCAAATAGAAATAATTTTGGTAATTCTAAATGACCTAAAGCAAGAAGAGTTTAGTCTGATTTAACTTTCCCCACAAACTGTTGACCCGTCACCCCAAATCTTCACAGACTGTGTAAATGTCACACAAGCAGCTGGAATTTTCTGTTTTTTCTTCCACTTAATTTTCCACTGAACAGCAGCTTTTTCTGCCAAGTCCTTGTCGGCTGGAAAACACCCCAGTTCTGTTGCGCAAGACATTAATTAATAACACAAATAAACTTTTTAATAAGAGTCTCTGTAAGGCACAGAGGAAACCCGAAAAGTTCTGCAGTTTTTAACTTTCTCTACTCTTGCTGGAAGAGAAATCGTTCCTCCAGCTCGAGACAACCGGTTCGATCTCAGATATCCTCGGCTGCAAATTGCTCTGGAAGAATCCAGCTCTCCTCTTAAGATCTTTCTTCTTCCACTATGTATGAACAAGCACAATCTTGGCAAACTCTTTGAAAACAGAAGCCTGCAAAAGACCTTTATGTTTAAACCGGAGAATCAAAGAGTTTTCAGAGCCGGGCCACACCCACAACAGCTTCTGCTGCAATAGATTTGGACTTGTTAAGAAAAACCCAACAGACCTGATTCAGTTCTGGCAGAAATCTTCTCTCAAATCAACAGATCTGTCCTGAACTGTAGGGCTAATAAAACACTTGATAACGGGAACATTTGTCAACACGTCTGCAGCTTTAGCATTAAAAAAATCAGTCGGAGTTAAATTACACTGTAAAAACACAAACTATTACCAGGTGTTTTTGGTTTCTGGTGGAAATAATTTTCTTTAACTTTTCAGCAGGACATACAACTTGTTTTAGGTTAATAATTCATTAATATTAATAGAAAACATTTAAAAATGATATTAATTTTTAATGGCATGTGATTCTAATTGTTTCTTATAAATTTGTGTCTTTCATTCTGACTTCACAGATCTTGATCAGCCTTTGGGTTTGTCTTTATTTCTACTGCATAGCTGTTTATTTTATCTGTCATGGTTTTTGTACTGTTTGCATGTGCAAATAAAATATTCTATTCTATAAAAAAGTGCTATTTCCACTGGCAGATTATTTCACCTGTTAAAATAAATTTTTCCCATGTTATAAGTGAAATAATCTGCCAGCGGTCCTAGTTCTTTTTAATCAATATTAAGGAATTACAGACTTAAAACAAGCTCATGATTCTTGCTCAAAAGTTACTTGTACGTTAGTTTTGTCTTATTTCAAGTGAACTGTGAAATTTCCTCCAGACAGAAATACTTAGTAAAAATTAGTTTTTTACATTGCATCTTGTCTGAGTTTCTAATTGTACAAGTTGTTCCCTTTTAGTCTGTGATAGTTTGGGAAATTCTTCAGCACCAACTTTTACATAAGCAGAAACATCCTCTTGGATCCCCTGCTGTGTTGCTTTTATTTATTTATTTACATTTTTTTAAGCCGCCGGTTTGATCCTATATGTAACAGCAATAAATCCACATATTCCTGCCTGAATGTGCTGGAGCTGCAGCTCCGGCTGCTGAGTATCTTCAGACTGCAGCAGCTCCTTCCCACCTCTGCACTCGGCGCTTCAACATGGACACAGCTCCCCCATCAGGACGAGCACCAGAGTTCGAGCAGCACAAGACATGCAGGTCAGAGTCGGGCCGGAAGTTGTGCACTTATATGTAAATATATGGGTTCTTAATGAAATCGCCCATATGGTCGGGGAACAGACTGCAGGGGCTGAAGGGGAGCCTCCACCTTGCAGGACACTCTGAGCAGGAAACAAAGCCGCGGTGTCTGCTGATGGTGGAGTTTGTTCCGAAGCGCGAGGCCTTTGGAGGGGCATCCTTGAAGTGCCCCTCTGACAGGCTTCCTCATTATCTGGCGTCTCCGGAGTGCCAGGCGGCGCCGCTGCAGGAGGGGCGCCTGCCCTCGGGGTTCCCAGACAGCCAAGGGTTGCGCTCTTGCTAAAGGTCCGCTGATTATATCTCAGGCCCAGAGCTTCAGGGATCCCCACTAATTAAAGGTTGTGTCATATCTGTTAGAGATAACAAACCTATGTTGCTCATCTTTTCCTTTTTTTAAAGCCCTGCCCTCTGACGTCTGCGTTCAAGGCTGTCCGGCTCCACGCGCCCAGAGGAGGGGGGGCTCCTGTTTAACCTGCCCTCACCCATCTCAGCATGCCGGCGGTGTGGTGGAGGCATCGGGGATCCTTTGTCTGGAGGCATAATTAAAGCCCTCGTTCATTATTTCTTCACTTTGAGCGCAGATCTGAGTAATTAGGAAGCAGTCCACAGGGGGGGCTGCAGCTTTCATCCACACAAACACAACCAGCACACAGTCACACATGTGATACACAAGAACGTGATTCTCTTCCTCAGTCTTTGCACCAAACGAGCCGCATTCATCTCCCACCTATCTTCAGATGCCAATAACCGACAGAGTGAAGTATCTTTTTTCTCCCCCTGAAGCCGTCAACTTCTAATGCATGGATTGAAATTTGGAACAGGAAGAGCTTCAGCTGGATGTGAGGCTGTTTGGAGCTCAGCCTCTCTAATGCATCCTGAAACAGAGTTTGCCTTTTATATGGTGTCATTCATCCTCATATGTCTTCGCCCGCTGCGTCTCGCAATCACGGCTTCTTTATGGCGAACTAATGCAGCCGCTGCTAAGATCAGCAGGTTGGCTGCAGCCATCGCTCACCGACTTCTGGCCTCATATTAGGACGTTTCCAAAGCCTCTACTGGAGACGGCAGAGAAGGAGCCGAAGGGTACTGACTGTACCTCCCACGCAGTCATATATCAACCCTCTATGCTACCCCTAAAACACTCACACACACACACACAACACCGCTGCTGCTCTGGCTGCTCAGACAAGACAAAAAGGAGGAGGGGTGATGGAGCTTTATAGCGCCGGACAGTCAGTGTCAATACATCGAGCGTTTTACCAGCCTCTCATCCAAAGGTCCAGCATGGCTTGTGGCTACAAAGCGTCCGAGCCAAGGTGCGTGTGATGGCCTGAGGTGGTGGGCGGAAGACAGGGAAGAGCGGTGTTGGAGCATGGTGGGGGAACAACAAACAGGGGGCGACGGCTCACGCCCTGTTAGCCCCGCAGGCCAACCGAGGCTGTGATGGAGAGAGAGCTGACAGGCCAGAGAGACGGCCAGGCATGGAAATCACATCAGATCAATGATGAAAAATTCAGAGTCGCTCGTGGGGGCGGCGTCACGTGGTGCGTGTGACTCCTGGATGTACATGGAGAGGCTAATGGGTTAGCCGGGCTACTCGCGTTTACTCGCAGGGAAACCGAGAGACAAAAAGCAGCACTTAAAGGAGAATCCTCACACATTCATAACCCTGTTGGTTTTTAAAATGATCGTCTCTGGGGGGTTTCCAGGCTCAGAAATGCATCTTTAAACACACAAACTCCACTTACTGACAGAAAAAAAGCAGATGGATGCCGTCGTTTTCATCAGCTTTGACCAATTTTAAGTCAAACAATAATAATACGTTCAGAGGCTTGATTTCTATTCAAGTCTCTTAATGATTTTTTGCAATCAAAACTGATTTTGTGTTGCTACTTTAAAAATATTTGCAGAATTTTGCTATTTTTTCCTCATTCAACACTTTCAAAAATCTGTGGAAGAAAAAAATTTAGTTGATCTGAACAACACACCTAGTTGTGTGTGATCAAATGTCTCTGGACATTGACTGCAATTATGGCTAAAGTTTTGAAATCAGGAATATTTCTTCAACTGAAACAATTAGAAGTTGGAAAAATCTCTAAAGTCTCTAATACAGTAATAATATCAGGTATTTTTATTAGTACATGGCCTCGTACTGTGTCATTCCAAATGTGAAAAAATTACAAGGTGGTTATTTCTATAAACTTCAAAATATTTTGTTTTTCTGATCTATTCTTTATTTGCCGAGATTCCAAGGAATCTGATGTTTTCCTGTAACATTAGGTTGTTTTTCTGCTATTAGCTGCTGCACACCAATAATCCTCAGCTGAACGACAGTATACATAAGCTTGATAGACAGCGCTAAGACCCACCTCCTAACTCTGATTGGTTGGTGATTGGTCAATAGGCCCACTGGGAGCCCTGGGAGGAGCCAGAGGAGTAGATCAACCGTCTCACATGTTACTGTCAGGTCATAGTGACAATTTTAACAAACACACAAAATATTTTTAAAGAGATAAAAGTTACCAAATGTAGCGTTAAAGTCAGCCTAAGTATGTGCATCCAGAACCAAAACCAACCAAATAAACTACATTTTTTCACCTTCAGACACACAGCGTTCAGGCAACACTGTAATCATGCCATTGCTAAGTTTAGTACCAATCAATAAGTCAGACCACTGCTCTCCAATCCAATCCTCAGGGTCCTGAGAGCTGCTGCTTCCTTCTTCTGCCACCTAGTTAATTGCATTCACCTGTTGTCTCGGCCCTAAATCAGTCCCCGATTCGGTGGATAGATTGAATACTCCCGGGATGCTGTGCAAACCAGCAGTGCTTTGGATCCCGGGGACCGAGACGGCAGACAGGATGTGCTGCCTGACAAGCACATTTAACATATCAGGTGTTCTTTATGGACAAAATGTCCCACAATTCAGATCTGTCCAAAGCAATCATTCTCAGAATATACCATCCTCATGCATTTCACTTTTCATTGACGTTCTGTAAAAAAAAAAAAAAAGTACCCTCAACCATAATGGCTTCAGCCCAACGCCAAGTCAATTACATAGATTGGTGCAGTGACATAAAGTGTATTCCATTTGGGAGCAGATTGGTCATGCCCAGTAATGTTCCCTTCCAGCAGGCATACCTTTGACCATTACTCTAAACAGGCATTTAGGGAACCAGAGACCTATTTCCCACAACTGTGAATGCCGGTGTGTCTCCCAGAGGGGTCAGGGGTTCACGCTGCAGCTACCATGCTCTCATATTTAGCAGCGGCAGGTGAGAAATGGTACATCAATACTGTCAGACGCACTGGGCCACAGAGGCCTCCTGCACACACATATCATATTAGAAGGGAGCGTAACAAACCACAGCCGGGCCGGGAGGTGTCGAGGAACGTGTGAACATGCGAGTGTGTCTGTGGATCTACAAGCAGCAGTGTGTAACATGCCTCCACTGAGCGTGGTGAATGTGTTTCTGCTGGAGTTTTAAGACATATCGGGGTTTTACGTAGCAATATTTCACCCTGAAACCTTTAAAGGGGCAGGATTATGTTTTCCAGGCACACAGTGCCAATTTATAGCATAACCAAGCAACCTTGTTAACTTCAATTGTTATAAAATTGATGTACATATAAAAAGAAATTTGACTTTGTCATTTAACGCCTTGAAATTGGGCCTGCGTCTCTTTAAAAACATCTGCACTTTCTGAAACTCGCTCCTCTTTTACCAGCGTTGCTCTGAGCAGCTGAGCTATAACGAGCTCAGCAGATCCACCAGGTGTTGCTAATTGCTCCTGTCTAGTCTGAAGGAGCTGAGTGGGGGAGGAGCTGTGCCTCGGATGTGGGGCTACGTCCACCCAGGTGTTTTGCACAGCTGAATGGTTGCCATGGAGATTAAAGTATTTCTCAAACATGCATGAAAGAATCAAATCAACACCATAGGTATGTTCTGATGAGGGAATAACATTAGAGCTCAAAAAGGTTTATTTAAAAACTTTAAAAAATATATACAAATAGCATATATGTGGTTAAATTATGATAATTAATTAAACTTTATATCTGGCAGTAATTTGTACATTTTACACAATAATTACCAATTAGTTTGCTGAAAAAGGATCAGACTGAAGAAGAAAAAAGTTGACAAAGTTTAAACCAAGGTGTATATATATATATATATATTTTAAAATCCACATCTCAACTCTTTCTTGAGCAACAAAAAAATGTATTTTATTTTATAACCTGGATCCAACTCTGTGACCTTTTACATTCACATACATCCCTGACTGTAGTTCTACCAACTTGTGCATTAATATTCATTTCTGTAAGCTCCCAGATTTCAGTTTGTGCCCTGGAACTGAAAAATCCTTGCATTTGTGCTGAAGTTTGTAAGCTCACCTTTACAAGCTTTAAGGGAAGAAAAACATACAATCGCTGTCAGCCTGGCAGAGTTTACACAAGTTTGCGGTTCATGCACAGGACCGAACCGATCAAACAAGGTTGCAGCAGGAGAAGGAGCTTCTGAGGCAAATAGATCGATAAGAAACAATAATGCTGGAGTGAAATGACATTCACAGCTCTATATGTGTGTGAATATTTACATACTGTCTGAATTTATCCACATAAATTCTATGTTTTTGTTAAATTAGACACAAATAAGATTTTAGACCACAGGTTAAAGACAACAATTTGTTTGTCAGGAAATGAAAAATATCATTAAAATATTGATAATGCAACCTGGGAAGCTAAAATACTTCAGTGCAAAGCCTCTTGATACGCTACTGGTTGGCATCTGCAAAGCAACTATTGTTCACTGTTATGTAACGATGGAAAATTTGCTGTTTGAACAATTAAAATAAGCAGTTATAAACGTTTTTAGAGAAGCTCCTATGAATGCTGTCTGGTCAAAACTCACATCTTGTTTTTCCAGAAAGCATCCAGGATACCAGAAAAATATGTAAATTTGTTACAATAAAACTCAACCGACCCAATTTTAAAATCTAACTCGTCCTGATATTTTAAAAAATCCAGACTTTGTTGAATTCAATGCTTTGTACTTTGACTGACATCATGCTTCATTATTTATTTTACACTATATGTTTGACCAGGGTAGTTATTTTGGTCAGTTTCTTTATTATTTCTTTTATATTTGCTGCTGTAATCCTAATTGCACTGGCTGAACAAATTAAAGTTGATTTTTCATGTTTGGTGAAACATCATGTTGGTGAAGCTATTGGTATTAGTGCAAATAAGTTTGTAATTCATTACATTTATCTCTGTGTATAAAAAGTATAAATATTTTTAATTATTCCAGGACTGTTGTTCTGAGTCAGATGGGTCAGGGTTGCCGATACTGAAGCTCAGATATCTGCATTGGTACCGGGAGTGAAAAGGTGAATCGGTGCATTACTGATTACATGGATACATATTTAGATTGTGGTCTTTGTAACTGATTGCATGAATGAAATTACAGTAAAACTTGTCCGTCTGAATGTTGAGCAACTGTCTGCATCTAAATCTGTTACATAGTCATTCAACGTAGGTCTTACTGTTGAGGTCGTTGCTCTGAGTTTCCTCCAGTGGATCTCTGTGGTTAAATAAACGCTGTCCTCTGAATCACCTCTCAAACGGCTTTTCTACCAAACGCCTTCTCATACAGGGACTGCTGAGTGTGTTATGTAGCACTTTTTAACCATGTGTGTTTTTGTTGAGTTTGGTAAGCTCCTCTTGTGTTTTGGGAACTTAAATAGAAGCTCTAAATATAACGTCTGAGTGGGTGTTTGCCTCTGCCTCACTCCAAGTGTGTTTCTCTCAGCGTTTGTATCTCTGCTGGTGCGTCTCCAGCTCTAAATGGGTTTTTTGTGGCGATATAAAACTCTCAGTTGTAGATTGAAGCGCCTGCAGCGTCTGCTGGCGTTACCTAACATCCAGCCCTGCCCTCTGACCACATCACTCGCAACATGCATAACGCTGACCCTGCATCCCGGCCGGTTTCCCCGCCATCATCCCTACAGGGAGATTTTCCTCGGACATCATCGCTCTGGAACGATGGCGGCTGGAAGAGAAAGGGTTTCAGAAAATCTGCCCAAAGGACGTGGAAGAAATGTGAGCATAATATCTTTGAGTGGGAGTCATGAATGTAATATTATCTGGAACCATAATGTTGCGATTCCTGCTCAATATTTTAAAAGATGTCTGGTTTTTATGCTGCCCCGTCGAAGCTATAATATCAATAGTTCAGCGGAAGATGTTAAAGTGTCAAACTCTGCAAGGTGCAGATCCAGGAGAGAGAAAATTACAAACATACATATACAGACGTGAAGGTGTCATATAGGTAAATGTTACGGCGCCGCTCCCTCGGCGAGAAGGATTGTTTTTCCTGGTCAAGCATGTCCGCCGCGATCAGTCATGCTCATGCCTCCGTATTACTTCCTGTGACGCTCTCTCGCTCTTTCCCTAATGCTTCTTTTTCTCCACTCTCCAAATGCTATCTGTCAGTAGGTGTTGCAGGACTGATAGAGGCTTGTCTTTTGCCTTTCTCATTACAGCGGGGGAGACTAAACCCTGGCGAGCGCGGTAACCTTTCACAGAGACAGAAGGAGGGAGGCATCCACACAGAGCCGGCACCTCCGTCTACTTGACATAACCCTATTACCGCTTCCTTAATTTGTCCCGCCGTGACAACTCGCAGCCAAAGAAACGGTTAAAAGAATGAGTGAACAAAAGCTGCGCTGCATTATGGGGAGAGGAAGAGCGAGGGAGAGAGGGGGGAGACAATGGGGAGGCTGAGCTGATGCATCAGCCATATTGGATCATTTCTAAACCGCCACGCTTTATCCGGAGGTGGGCCTCCGTATACTGCACTTAACTGATAGCCCTCTGTTTCATCCAGGCTCATTCAGGCCTTTGCATGACCCGGAAAATGCAAAAACATGCAGATTTTTCCCCCTTTCCTGCTTCAGAAACATCTTTTTTAATATAATAACGCCTCCTTTCTAATTTAATATTTACAAACAGCACAGATCTAAAGAAACCTTCATCACTGCTGCTTTTGTTTCCTGAAGCCGCTTGTACCAAACGTGATCAAAGCAACACGCGGCACAGAAATGACAAAGCCTCAGAAACAAGTAAACGACTGGCAAAAATGAGTAACGGCTTCAAAATGGCTGATAATCAGAGCAGCTCAGAGAAGGAGCCAGACACTCAGACAAATGTGACACTAAATCCTGCATTTGGCGCATCCCGAGTAAACAAAAGTGTCGATAAAAAGGGAGCCTCTGCAATCTTTCTTTGTATGTAAAATCCCACATAACTAATCTGGATCTGAAACTCATCAAACAAAACGTCGATTTAACCCAAATCCAAGAGAACTGCAGACGCCTACCAGCCAGGTTCGCTCTGTTCAAACGCTCGGCTCCAGCCTGGTGGAGATATTCAACTTTCTGCACCTCCGCTTGCCTTTAAAACGCCAGAATAAACGCTCCAGTTAACTCCACTAACCAGAACAGATTGTCCCTTTTTTTATTAAGATACAAAACATAACAATCCAATCCTTTCTCCTCATCTATTTTTAAATGCCACTGCAATAAAACTTGTAAAATGTTAAGAGGGAAGGTGGGAGGGATTGAATTGAAAAGCCAGTTTATTCATTAGCAAGCTGTAGTTAAGTGCAGCTGCAAATTAGCTCCTCCTGGAAAAGCTCCAACTAGATATGAATGCATCAGCAGAAAAGTTAATCCAAATGTAATCACAGGATTCTAGTTTACACTCAGAGCTTTGGAGGAAGAGACTCTGATTGTTGTTTCATTTCCTCCTATTAACAAGCTGCTCATTTTACACCATATAACTCTGCTGGTTTTAACTTTCATCTGTTTTTGGCTCCAGCTACACAAATATGAATATTTTCACCAAGACTTTATTCCTCATTCTGTGAAAACAAAACATCAGTGTTTTTAGGATTCCACTCAGAAAAGCTGCTGTACCCAGGCTGTGCCAGCAGGTGGCGATGGCACTAATGTTGCCATTAACGTTCAAAAGATGAGGCAGAGCACAGCTAAAGCTAGGCTAACGTGTCTTCATCAGCTTTTTCAGCCCACAGTTGAAGTTTGATGCAACAAATTGAGAGCTAAAAAGGCTATTCAACAAAAATGAGATCTGAATGTGCAAATGCAAAACAAGATCATTGTTTTGTCAAATATTCATGTTACCATTGGAGGTGAAACATCAAACTTTCTAAACAGCATTTTCTAAAGGTTAACTTAAGTGACGAGATATTTGCAGATTTTTCCACAAAGAAGATCTCAAATATTCAAAATAAAATAATAAAATGTAGCCTGGGAACCTGAGACAGAACTGCTGATTGACACGCCAAGCAGCGAATCAAGGCCTGCCATTCGTTTTCCTTGTTGCTGATTGGCTGAATCCCCCTCCTCAAAATTTAAACAGAGACAAACAGACGTATTTGTATGTTTATCAGTGTTTAGTTACACTTTGCAGTATATTTGGTGCTTGAACAATTATAATATTTTTTTCCATCTAGTTTCTAAAGCCATTAACCTACTACACTTGAAATAAGACAAAACTAACTTGGTAGTAACATTCAAGGAAGACACAGGAGCTGGTTTTCAGTCAATAATCCCCTAATTTGCATTAAAAAGTTCTCAGTAGTTCCACCAGCAGATTTCACTTAGAAACAGAAAAAACGTCTTGTTACAAGTGAAATAATCAGTCAGTGGAACTAAGTTTTAAGTTATTTTTGTATTATTTTTAGAGTACTAAGATATTTGCCCTAAAAACCAGACAGAAATACTTGGTAATATTTTGTGTTTTTGCAGTGTAAAAATGGAAACGTAAAGTTTTCTCAGCTGGTTCCACCAGTGACTCTAACAATAAACCTGAACCCTGAAATGACATCAGTGGAGAATCATCAAGGTTTTCCTCACTTTTCTCGTTTTTCCCCACATCACAATGTTTTCTTTAAGGATCCATCCAGCTGCTGTACATCTGTGATCATGAATGCATCGCATTCAAAAGCTGCATCCACAGACTTTGTGATGCTGCAGATATGATTCTGCAGCTCTTTTTTTATCTTTTGGATCAGTTTGGGTTTTTTCTGCTCTGATCCTCATCATATCGGTTCACCAGTCACTGTTCCTGAATGCTGAAGCGCTAAAATAACCCCAGCTAACCTACAAAATGACTTTTTATATGTACAATAAACATGATTCACAGAATCCACACGCCTCGTTAGAAGGACCCAGCGCGTTTTTCCTGAAACAGCGGCTCACTGTTGGGCTTTAACAAGCAGCACTGTTCAAACACAGAGGAGAGGCGCTTTTATTGGGGACTATTTTTAATCCACATTTGGTGCCGTTTCAGTATTTGGGTCAGCGGGCCGGATGTAAAAGCGACTGACTCATCAGTGGAGATATATAGCACAAAGGGGACTCGGTGTTTTTGTCAGATCAGTCCACTGAGGTGTTTTGATGTTTCAGTCTTAAACGCTCCAACAGTCAGCTGGATGGCGGCAGCTGCAGATCCTATGTGTCAAACTCGAGGCTCGGGGGCCAGATCCGGCCCGCTGTAGCTTTACAAGTGGCCCTCTCAACTCCAGACACCAACTTCAATCACTCCCTTCAGCTTTTTGCAGAAATTCACACAAAATCAACAGAGATTGTAATTTAATAAGATTTTAGTAAGATTTTTGTTTTTTGCAGTGCAACACAAAGTCAAAAATGTTGCAAAATTCTTTGCAAATATTTCTAAATTAGCACCATAAAATCAGAGATTTTAATTGCAGAAAAATCACAAAAACAATCACAAAATCGTGGAGTGACTGATTTTAATGAATTTTATTAAGCATTTATCGCTGTATAGCGATGAATAAGTATTTTGACAGTTTGTTAATGCGTTTTATCAAAACATTCGGAACATCTTGAGAACATCTTGGTTTTGGTTCGACCCGAATAGAGAAGCGCCTGGCTCCTCTGCTGCAGCTCTACGACTTTGAAGCGATAAGAATCGCCTTCTGGACTGATCTGCCGTCGACCTGTTTGGCGACCAGCGTGGCGCAGGATGAGCCCGGCGGTTCAGAGGACGGCGTTGTTTGGGACCAGAGACCCCCGGGGGCCGCGGCTGATGGCTTTGCCCCCCCACCCCTCTGATCTGCGCTGCGCTGCGGCTGCCAGGGCTGAGGGTTCAACGCCTGAGCGCGTGAGCTGTCTATGTGGAGAGATTAAAGGGCCGTATCGATTGGAGAGCGCTCATGCATTTTGCATGAGGGAGACATTGTCAAAGAGGCATCTCAGATTAAAAAAAAAGAAAACTAGTTGAGGGAGAGTTCTGGCGAATCTGCTGAACTCTGTGAAAAATCTTAATGTTGAAGCGTTATGCATGTAAACCTGCTTTTATATATTGGATTGTCCATGAACTCCCATCGACCCGAGATATTGCTCGTTTTTCATTTATTCCCCTCCTCAACACGCCAGCACACTGCTGCTTCCTCCTCCTCCTCTTCTTTCTTCTTCTTCTTCTTCTTCTCCTCCACGGTGAGGATGGGAGTCAGAGAAAACCCAGAGCCCCCCCTTGAAATAAGAACAGAAAAACTGGCAGCCACAGAGTGTCTAATGGCGGCAGTGAGTCCGTTGGAGAATTTTCAAGTAGAGTGTGAATTATTTAGGATGTGTGGCGAGTGTGCAGAGCATGAAGCCACCCCGCCTAGCAACCGCCAAGCAGAGTGGCCAAGAAGATTCACTGTGCAACAAACATTTGCCCGCCTGAGATCTTTATTTCTTCTTCTCCGCATCAGTTTGGTGGAGAGAGAAAAGCCGAGGTTGGGCTTCCAGCGGTGGATTTACAGAGCGGAGCAACATTTCAAGGATTTTCTCTGTTTTTTTAGTGGAAAATGAAAAGTGATTTTCTGCATTTCTACCAAAAACAAAGCGAAGCACAGAGAAGTCGTTTTGACCTATTTACAGCCTCCAACGTGATGCAGCTGATTATTCATCATCAACAATTCATTCAGGTCATCATGCATGTTTAAAACCACACCACCGTACTGTACCTCACACACACACACACACACACACACACACACACACAACCAGAGTGTGTGAGGCCTGCAGAGCCTCCTTATCCTGTGAGCATGTGTCAATCTCACCTAAACGACCCCGATAACAAGACAAAGGCAATCAATCTCCGATATTGGCCGGGTGGGAGAGTCGGGGGATAACACCGACGCTATCAGCGAGCGCCAACAAAGACGGAGATTTTCTGCGTGAGGATGATTAGGAAACACGGCGGCGGTGACACGCTGATCTGCAGCGGTTAAACTGAGGCAGCTGTCATCGCTGGCAAATGATGACGCCGAGCCCTGACAGAGGAGATGGGATCTGAGAGAGTGTGTGTGTGTGTGAATCTACTATTGATGCAAAACACATCAACACTTTGAACACACAGAAACACTTGCAGCTTTCCGCTTTAAACGTACGTTTCAGAAGAAAACACTAAAACCAGAACATCTCAGAGTTAAATCGTCAAACATATTACAGGTTTCAGCAATTCAGCTCAGAAACAGAAACTCAAATAATCATCTATTTCATTAGAAATGTCACATTAAACCAATAAAAGGAGGATATTTTACTCTCAACTGTCATGGTGCTGAATACTGACAGAGTCACTGAGACTGGAGGGGAAAATAGACAAAGGTCACAGCTAAAGAAGCTGAGTGCTGTATCCAACCAATCCGCAAGGAAAGTTGAGTGGAAGGAAAAAGTACAGTAGAAATAAAAGCCAGAAAAGAAGACAAAGGACTGGACTGTCTGGTCCATAGTTTTGTTTTCAGTCTTAAGAGAAACAAATGCAGCAAACAAGGCTTCATATGGAGAAGAAGTAGATATTTAGTCTGAAAACATCACCTGTTTTCAGACTAAGTATTTATTATGTGTAGAATAAAGATGATAAACTGCCTAAATGATTAATAATACATAATATGCACTGAAAAAACACAACATCTAAAGCATTTTATCTCATTTTTTAATGCTCATAACTTAATACACTTGAAATGAGATAAAATGAGATATAAGAGTTTGTTTAAATTCAATAATTCCTTAAAACTGATTTAAAAAGTATTAATTCCTTTGGGAGATTTTTTTATTTACGGGAAAATATTTAGTTTTATATTAATCTGCCAAATAAACATTAATACATTTTGCATTGAAAACAAACTTCTAAGTTAGTTTTGACTGTTTTGAAGTGTACAAATTTATTTGTAATAGAAACTGGTCCAAAAATACTTACAGACCTTTAGGTTTTTTGCAGTGCAAACAGCTCAGCAGGTGTTGAGGTATTAGATAATCTTTCACATGATTTTAAAAACAATTTTAACTTCACATCTTTACACAGACGCTGCATTGATGCATCAAACACAGGGAGCAGATTCTGCACAGAACTGCTTTTCAGCTGCTCCATATTTCTGGTTTAATATATTTTTTAATGTTATGATATATTTAAAGTTACAAGCATGTAAAATATGTTGAATGAATAAATATAAAGAGCCTCTCTTTTATATGAATGGCTTAAATGAACATTTTTAGATTTATTCCAACTTATTGAGACACTATAACAAATGATGCTTCAGTAAAACCTTTAAATACCAAGATTTTTAGCAAAGAAAGAAATCAAGATAAACTATGAAATCTATGATAATCAGATTTCCAGATCAACAAGTTCCCGCTCTTCATGCCGACATGGAAAAATGCTCGCAGATGTTTGCGGATCAAGGTTACCCCTGAATTATTCTTTAAATGTGAGAAAGCAGCAGAACAAAGTGCGGCACCTGCAGCTGCTTTGGATTCGGAGCTTTTTATGTCGGTTCACGCTTTCAGCTGAAAGGAGAAACTTCAAGCCAGATTTCACTTTTGTAAAAGTGTTCAAAGTCTAAATATGCTTCAATGCTGCAGAAAAAACGTTGAGCAGGGCGAATCTGAAGACCTCACAAGATCCAGTTTTACACATCGGCTCAGCAGACGAGTCAAGATCACATTGTGCTTTATTTTGTTCGAACCTGATTTATGTCACAATTTTACTCCATTCAACGCCGGAAACACACCTGCACTGCAAAAACACAAAACCTTACACTGAATTTTTATTAAATTTAATGTCCTAAATACATTTTTGAAACTCAATCTTAGATATAAATCACATCAGATAGAGAAAAATATTTAGCATTTTTGTTAATAAAATTTCAGGATACAATGAAAAAACTAAATTTTATTAAGTATTTTGGTTTTGTTTATCTCTTATTAAACTTGAAATAAGACAAAACTAACTGAAAAGTAACTTTTTAGGAGCTTAAGTGAATAATTTTTAATACTGATTAAGGCAGATTATTTCACTCATAACAATAATTTCTTTACGTGTTATAAGCTAAATATTCTACCTGTGAAACTAATACTTTTTACAAAAAAATCATTATTAAGGAATTATTTTAAAAATATCTGATCTTACTGAAAAGTTACTTCTAAGTTAATTTTGTCTTATTTCAAAAGTATTTGGACTACAAACTAGCAAACACACTTGGTAATATTCAGTGTTTTTGCAGTTTGATTATTGTCATGAAGGGGTTAATCCTGCAGCTGATTGGTTTGAGATTATTCCCTCTAATGTCCGCTGCTGCTGCTGCCGTCGATCCACAACAGTTTTATCCTCCATTAGAGAACGGAAACATTTGCTCCACGAAAGCCTTGGATTTAGTTTTAGCTTCTTTTTAAGACATCACCTGAGAAAAAACGGCGAGTTAATGTTTCTTTATGGGACCATCAGAGAAAAGGCTTCAGTGCAGCAACAAAGAGGAGACATTAAAAAGATGTTGAGTCTGCATTTAGGAGACAATAGGAGCAGAAGCAAAACAAGCAGATTGTTAAAACATTAAAGCAGGTTATCTATTTAATGTGGTAATTTATAACAGCAATGCTCTGCATTTCCACTCATTGAGAACAAAGTGGGGCTCAGTGTCTTGATCAATAAAGCTTCCACACAATTTGTCAAGTCAGAGCGAGATTCAAACCTGGAACCTTCGGACTAATGAACTACCTGCTCCCTGCACCTGCAGTGTGACCACATTAAAGCTAATTCCTAGAAGAAAAAGTGCCTGAAAAGAGTGGAAAGTGTAGAATTAAACAATTAAAAGTGGTAATGCAGGCGCTGGAATTAAATGGGCCTGTTGCCCTGGTGCATGCTGGGTGATTTCCCCACACGCCTGCTGTGGCTTTGCAGCAACACCAGCTTATAAAAAGAGGACAAAGGGGACAATTTGAGAGTGCTGCTGTAATAAAGTCAGCGAGGAAATCAGCAGATCTGCAGCGATCAGAAGGAGCTCTGCAGGCTGCAGCTCTGCTTGAATTATGATACTGTCAATCAAAAAGTGCTATTGATTAATTCCCCATGCTTCATTTAATCAACTAATCATTTCAGCAGTAAACCAAAATATAATGAAATAATATCAGGAGAGCCCTGACGGCTGTGAGCGCGCGACGGCGTGCGCGGCGGCGTGCGCGGCGGCCCACGGCCCGCTGCCTGCACAGCGCGCACCGGGGAAGTTTTCCAACATCAAAAATCAAAGCATTTAAGTAGATTGTACACAAGCATGTCTTGGAAGCTTGATCTTACTAATCTACAAATGGCTTCTTGTTATTAAACTGCTAATTCAGTGGATTAAAAGATCCATGAGAACACAATCCCCTTTACTTCGTTTCCAGGGTGCGCTGAAGGTGGCTTAAATATTAATTAAGCACACACACATATCGGCCCATATGCACACACATCCAGCGATGCTGGAGCTCAGGAAGCAGGTCGTATATCTGCTGCTTAAAGTCACAAACACTCAGAGTTATTTTCACTCGACAGGCGGAAGCATCCAGCTGATTAGTTTGTTCCAGACGCCGCTTCTCCTCCCACGACCTCCAGAAGGAGGTAGTTTAAGTTTTCAAGACAAAAGTTTGAGATTAACATGAAATCTGCATTTTGTAAAAGAGAGTAAATCAAAAACAGATTAAATCAAAACTCAACTAATGTTATTTATTCGATTTACCCAGCAGGTCAGAGTTCCTGGGTTCTGACTCAGTTTCAGCTACGTGGCCAAATCACTGCTACACTGTAAAAACACAAAATCTTAAAAGTATTTCTGTCCAGTTTCTAGTATCCACTTGAAATAAGATAAAACTAAAGCAATACATATGAGCTTGTTTTAAGCCAACAATTCTTTAATATTGATGAAAAATCATTAGTTCCATTCATTCACTGATGAGATAAAATGTCTCGTTACAAGTGAATTTATCTGTCAGTGCAACTAGTGATATTTCATCAATATTAAGGTATTTACTTGTTTTTCTTAATTTAAGTGTACTAAGATATTTGCACTAGAAACTAAATAAAAATACTTAGTGATATTTAGTGTTTTTGCAGTGCAGTCAGACATTAGATCTGTAGCTGCCAAACCATTACTCTTCCTCTCCCAGTGCTCCCAGTTGCAACTAAAACAACCAATCAGAGCCAGGAGGAGGGGCTTAGCGCTGTCAATCATACCTATGTATTCACAACTCTCCTGTTGTAAATGCTCAGGCTAGTTAGCATAGCCATCAATGAAGGCGGATTAATGGTTTTTCCTGTAACCCTAGGTTTTTTCACTGCCATTAGCACTTTGAGCAGTTTGTTCACAAGGGTGATTGACGGCGCTAAGACCTGCTCTCTGGCTCTGATTGGTTGTTTCTGGCTCTTTTCTTCAGACAGCAACAGCAGCACAGGGAGAAAGTGGAGGAGTTTGATCTTTACAGATCATTTGTAGTTCAAATGTCTCAGAAATATGACAAAACAAACTTAAAAGTAACTTTTCAGTAAGAAGTAGAAGCTTGTTTTAAGTAAATAATTCTTTAAAAAAGTACTAGATCCACTGGCAGTTTATTTCACATATAACAGGACATTTTCCCATGTTATCAGTGAAATTATATAGGAATTTTTAATCAATTTAAGGAATTATTAGCCTAAAACATCTTACATCTTGCAGAAAAGTTACTTGTATGTTAATAATATCTTATTTCCAGTGTGCTGTGATAACTGCATTAAAACTAGACAAAAATCCCTGATAAGATTTTGTGTTTTTGCAGTGTAAATCTGTCATAATTGATAATATATAATACTTTACTATCTAGATGCTGTTGAGCAATTAAAACTGTGCCTCTATTTTGTTTTATTCCATTTGAGCAAATTAGTTTCCCAAACAAACCGTCCAGGTTTAGCCTTCCTCTAAAATCCTCACCACGACCTTTGACCTGCTGACTGAATGTTGAACACCGAACTCTTCCCAGATTGATGGACGGTAACATTTTCTGCCCCAGGAGTAAAACAGGGGTGGACTTTCCTTCCAGCCTCATGTTCAGGGTACAGATGACTTCAAACAGTCAAATCTCCAATTTTAGGAGAAATACTTTACATTTCATGGCTTCATCAAAATCTAGGCTGAATTTTCAGTCAACATCCGTCAGCGTCTTCCTAAATGAGCTTTAATTTCTTATTTTTTCCCTGATTAATATCTCATTTACACATTTTTCAAGCAGCAGAGATCTCATTTTTGATTGAATCTGTTATATGTGGCACATTATGCATTATATATAGTACATTAAGACTGACACTGATAATACATTTTGACATGCCTGCCTTGCTGAAGCGGCACAAACTGCTGATAACGTGGATTTACAAGGTGTATCAGGCGCCGGCGTTAAATGAAAAGTTAAATTATGAACCAATCTATTTCTGATTTTAACAACATCCTCCAACGACACATTATTTTAAGTGTTCCTGTAAAAAAAGCCATTACGCATATAAAACACCTCAAATTATTGTAATATCCCGATGAAAGGGAAAAGTTCATCTCGCTCAGCCGCGGCGGGTCTTAAAACCCAGACAGTAAATTGACATCAAGTGTCGAGCGTGTAAAAGTCAAAGAGTCAAATCTGCGCCATAAGCCTTGCGAATATACTGGCTAGCATGGAGGATGGGGGGGGCATGAAAAACTACTCACAGCAGATCACATTACCTGGCTTTTTCACTGAAATAAGCACTGTAATTTATCCTGACCTTTTTAGATTACTATGAATGTGCTGTCTGTGTAATTTTAACTGAAGCTCTCAGCAGCTTTCGCCAGTCTGGAATCGGTGGCGGTGAAACCCGAGGCGGCGGCCCGACGATGGGACACAGCGCCGCTACGATGCCAAACAAATACCGAGAGACATCGGCTCGCATCAAGGAGAAGAACTTTATTCACCTTCAGACGGACGGATGCCTAATAACAGGAGCAGGAGCCTATTTTAGCTGTGACAAGTGTTGCAGGATTAGAATTTCATTCCTAATGAGTTCTCTGGTAACGCTTTAATTCACTACCTATGTGATATCAATTCCATTATAATCTCATTAAGCTATTGCACACCGAGGTGATTTCGAATGAATGTGAGACAGCCAACCGTACGCTCCCCTCTAATTGAGCAATACTTTTTATTCATTATTATTGCCCATTATTAAATTAATGAACTTAATGGACTTATTTTCCAAATTGCAAAGACCCCTGGCAACATGTTTTTTAATTCCATTAGCAGATGCGGCGCGAGGAAGAGGAGGAAAAGTGGAGAACGAGAGATGCATAGGTGTGTGGGCAATTAACCCACTGCTGAGACAGATCATCAGAGGCGCAGGAGTCCGTCCATCCTGTCCTGAGCGTCTGGACCGGACCGTTCACCTTCACACGCCTCATTGTTAGGGAACACACTCTGTGAAATAAGATCTTTTTCAGCAACCGGAGGCCGACACGCAAAATTGCCCAGAAGATGAAAGCAGCAGATCTGCATAACTGAACGGCTGATCAATACTTCTCAAACTAAAATGGCAAGTCTTGATAAGGTTATTGAATTTTCTTTTTAATTAAAAAGCAAACTACTTGGCTCTCTGTCAAATCCTGCAGGGCGGCTCATGCTGATGAGGAGAGGAGAGGAGAGGAGAGGAGAAGGCCGTCCATGTTTATATGTTCATCACTGAGCAGAAAACACAGCCGACGACCGTCTGCACATCATCAATCAGATGAAATTTATCTGCAGCGTCTCGGGATTAAGCCGTCACAGAAACCTCTCACATCCCAAACGATGACGTTCATGTAGATATTAATCCTTATTACGCGTCATTCATCAACTCATCAGATGTAATTTTTCACTCATAGCAGGAATTTATTCTGATGTTTCCCTGAACATCACTGATGCAGGAAGCATTATGAACATAAACGCTGCATCTGTTCAAACATCAGCGGAGAGAAAACAACGCGGCCACAGGAGAGGCTGCTGTTACATTCAACCGTCAACCTGCTGGATCAACTGGTTCTGGTCCGAACGGCCACAGGACGCCACAGCGCCGCGTGTCAGGCCGCACTAACGGGCTTTTAGAGCAGGTTAGAGCGCCGCACCGAGCGGCCGGGCAGAACGGTGTCGCCACAGCTGACCGTCCTCACAGCGCCTGAAGGACCCGGGTAAACAAACAGCAGAGGGCCGGCCGGCGCTGTGGGGCCCCACAGAGGGCCGGCCGGCGCTGTGGGGCCCAACCGCCACCAGACAACGTCACCTTCCATTTACACAACAAGGAAAACTGCCTTTGATGAAGAGAGACTGGAATTAGTCCACACAAAACATTACCACCTGGTTTTGGTCGAGTTTCCGGTGTGAATATCTTTTTAAATTTACTTCTAGCATTGAAATTGGGCAAAAGTTTTTAAATTGGGTTGGTTTGGATGACGAAAAAAAAAGAAATTTCTTCATTTTTTAAAGAGAACTTACAAACAAAAGCACCAAATCCTACCAAGTATTTTTCCAGTGCAAATGTGTCAGTTGACCTCGGCTTCTTTAGGACACCAGCCACATAAAGAACTAATTTATACCCTCAGATTGCACATAAAAACTATATTTAATCATATTTATTTTCAAATGTACTGACATGTATTGACACTCATAACAAAAAAACAACGCAGATAAAATAGTAAGGTATTATTTCAGTCTTTTTTAAAACTGAAATGCTTGTTGTACGTCTCTGCAAATGGTTCCAGATTCATCTCTTTCTTCCTTCATGTTTTCTCTTTCACTCGATCCGAGTCGATTCTGTCAAAAATCATCAGGACAAAAACGACCCGAAATTTTTCAGAACGTTTTGTTCTGTTTGGATTTTTAACCTGCAATCAACTATCAGATTGCAGTTCTGACTTACGCAACCAGATTGTGTCCAAAAGTGTAAATAAAACAAAACAGGTTTGACAGGAAGTTTGACTTCAACAACTCAGAAACAAAAATTCATATGAATTCCTTTTTAATATGGAGAAGAAGAAAAACTAAGGTCTGAATGATCAGTTAATATTAAAAATCATTAAAAATATGCTTTCCATTTAAATTTGTAGGACATAGGATGACATCACTTCCTGTTCCTATTTAGATCCCGCCCACACAGGCATAATAATAATAAACATTAAATAACATTATCAGCAAGATTATTTCTTATCAAAGTCCATCTTGTTACTATGACATAAAAAACACCTTTAAGTTTAAATCAGATTTTTTTTATTTCACTGGTGCCATGTGCTTATAGCATTTATGCTAGCAAGTGGAGTTTCTAACAAAATCTTATAACTATTAAGCAGTAATTTTAAAAGTTAATAACTAAACAGAAAAATGAAATCTCAAAGTAACTACTGGCTAAGTACTGCGTTCAATAGAACCTGTATTTTTACTTTAAATAGGCCACTCAGCTGCTGAGATGCTAATCGAATGAGAGGAAAGGAGAAATTCAGCAGAGAAAGATGGAGACGCAACGAGGAGTTGGAAGAGTCATGCTGGTGACAGAGCAACTAACAGTCAGAGAGAAATAGAGAGAGAGAGAGAGAGAGAGAGAGCAAAGACACTGCAGAAAAGTAGACCCACCACAAATTTCACAAAGTCAAGCTAGGATTCAAAAATATGTAGTCAGGTTAGCAGAGACGGTGGAGCATGTTGCATCATAAAGCTGAGGCCCAGGGAGAGCATGTGTTGTTTGCTGAGAGGTTTTCTACTGCATCAGTAATTTAAAACTTTTCAAGGACACTTTTCGATGACGCTCACTTCTTATGGTTAGTCGGGTTAGCAAATATTTCTTTCTAAAACAATGCTGGTGTTCAATAAGCTTTAATAAGAAATGCCTGTTTCTGTACATACAGCTCTGATTTTTTTAAAATTCATATTTTTAGATGAATAGATATCAGTTTGAAGTATTGCAGTAGTAGGACAGTTTCTGCAAAGAAATAACAATTAAGTTATTATTACACATTGTCTGTCGTGCAGAACAGAGTTGAGGAATTAAACTGGAACAAATGTATTTTCCTGAAAAACGTAAAAAAAAAAAAATTAAGCTAAAGTTTGATAATTACTGATTTATCAAAGTTGAACATCTTTTCAGTAAATTACCTTAAAGATTATATAAGAAATTAAAAATTTGTCTTCATATTTTGAAATGCAAAATGACTTTTAGAATCACTAGCAGGAGATTAACCTCCGGTTAGAACAAGATCTAAGTTTTATTTGAAGCTGGTCACAAACTTCTGCTCCACTTCAAGCAGAGCGGATTCCTCTGGAGCCTCAGCAGACCTCAGAGTACCTTCAGTTTATTCCAGGGAAAACACAAGTCCAGGCCTTTAGTACTAATTATACAGATACAGTCAGAAAAAACGTTTACATTTGAGTGTTGAAAACTATTTATCCTCAAATTAGAGTCATTGAACATCTACAGATATTCAAAGTGTACAAAAAACACGAAAGTACTTTCCTGTCTAGTTTCTATGGAAACATAAATTTCACTTTATGAGAGACATAATCTGCAAATGGAACAAGCATTTTTCATTAATATTGAGGAATTACTTACTTACTTGTTATTTAAATTAATTAGAAATTAGCCAAAAAATATTTGGTAAGATTTTGTGTTTTTTGTAGTTTACCTTGAAAATTCAAGAATAAAAATGCTAAAATATTCAGTATGTATATTTTCTCTGCCTGATGGGGTTTATACATGAGGTTGAGTTTGATTTAGGACACCAAGTTGTACAAGAAGTCAGCATAGGATGTTGAGATTTCCAGTTTGAGGAGAAAAAGCTGGTTGCGTTGAACCTCTCAGGCCACCGTCCTGCTATCGCCTCACCTCCGCTCATCGCTGCATACAGATATATTTTTGGAATAAAATGACAACCCTGTCACATTACGCCGCATTTTCACTCAGAATTATTCATCCGCCGGAGTTCAGTCGTCTTTACCGGCCGGCCGTTTGAATATTTCTGTTTCTAGTCGCGGCTTAAACAGGAGCTTTGACCAGATCTCCCAGGCGTGGAAACAGACACCGGTAGCTACAAATATACTGTACAGCAGGTTATATAATGATCATGAAAAGTGCATGAGAACCAGCCCGTCTCTCCCCACCTCCACAAACAAACAGGGAGCATCTCGCTGACAGCAGGATGCGCTCGGCCTCTCGCCGCGGCTGCAGCTGACACGGCGAGAGGCCGAGCCTGACATGAGGTGAGATGAAGTGGCGTCTCTCATCATCTGCCCGGCCTGCCGCTGTCTGACCCGGAGGATGGAGGGAGGCCCGGGGCATGGCCTCCGGACCCGGGCAGGGACAGCGACAGGAGCCTCCGCTGAGACTTATAAAGTCCCGGCTACAATTTAGTGGTGAGGCTCAAATTGTGGTGTCCAGTGGCCGCAGCCGGCCCGGCTGTCAGCGCCACTCCTATTTGCTTCACTCCTTTTGACACTGCCTCTCGATTAGGGTCATAAATTCCATGAAATCGGTCAATAACCTATAACACTAATGTCACTCTCCTGCCATTAATTTTACAGCCAGAGTGCCACACTGTTTCTTAACCCCCTTTTACGTGACAGCGAGGTTTATACCGGCCGCGATTGATTGAGAAGAGTATATAACAAGCTCTGAATGGAGCCTTCGCACCCGTAAAAAATAAACATATATGAGAGGAAGCCGATTGTTTGGGGGGAAAACTTTGGTTTGAGCTGCAGCTATAGATCATTTTAATGATAAATATACACGTTTATCTGCGATAAAACAACCAGGCATGCTTAGCATTTTTACCTGACTGTCATTTTGCAATACAGGATTATTGTTTAATATTTCCATAAATGTCAGGTTTATGTTCATTTTGTTCCCTGGTGGTTAAATTTATTCCTTTAGGTTTGTGTTTTGCTGCTTCAAGGAAGCAGAGCTTCTCAGTTCTGCTCAGGAAGGACAACATTTTTTAAACATTTATTACAGAACCTCAATGCAAAAACACAAAAACTTATTTTTGGTTTAATTTTGAGTGAAAGTATCTTTTACCATGTTTTGAGTAATTATTTCTACAAATTAGATAAAGAAGTACTTGTTCCATTAGAAAATGATTTAACTTTTAAAAAGACGTTTTCCTGTTATAAGTGAAATAATCTGCCAGCTGTGAAACTTTTACTTTTTATTCATCGATATAAAGAAATTATCTACTTAAAACAAACTCCTATTTCTTGCTGAAAATATTTTTCAAAGTTAGTTTTGTCCTTTTTCAATTGCAACACTAGAAACTGGAAAAAGTGCTTGATAAAATTTTGATTTTGCAGCGTCGATGCTATTTGTTTCGGAGCAAAACAATAAAAATTATGACTGTAAGATTATTTTAGTAATAAAGGAGTAAAAATTATCTATTTTTCTGCATATATATTCTCAATTATTAAATTGAGAATTAAATTCTGTTTCCTCGATATTTTATTTGCCCATAAAATCTCAAAAAGCAGTTAAAGCTAAAGCTGCACTGATAAAATGCCACGGTGTGTAAAAACGGCAGCATCAGCGAATCAAACGCACCCTGTGTGTCGGCATTACACCCACCAGACTCCGCCCGCCTTCAGAAAGCCTCCGAATGGAACAACACTTATTTTATTTAGGTTTCATGAAAGATTGGGGCCTGGTTTTCAATCTAATTTGTCCTCACGCAGCTCCTGCTAATGTATGCTAATGTGTGCAAATGTAAATGCTTGTATGTGGATCGGAGTTCTGTAGGAGCACAGCTGTACAGAGCGGCACAGCCGGGGCTCCAATGAGGTTTTCATTAAGCCAATAGAGGACATGCTTCGTGGAAAAGATGAGTAAAGCAACTAAAACCTTCCGCCAACAGTTTCTCCTTCCACATTCAGTTAGAAAACTGGGTTTTAAAATGGCGGAAGCCACATAAATGACATTTGTTGCAGTGAAAGGGAGGCCAGTGGAGGTTTTTCTTATCATGCATGGCAGGTTGCCAGTGGATATGTTGCTGCCTTCTCAAAGGGACCTCTCCTCCAATCTTCTCCGTATGTGAGAGTTGACACTTCGGGGCATATCTATGGCACTAGCGTGTTAGCGATGCACACGCCTTCTGCTGCAACGCGGCCGACGAGGATGAAGGACTGCCATGAGAGACTTCTGCAGCGACTGGCGCAACAGGCCGAGCTCAGGAAAGTAAAGCAATGAAGGCTGGAAGACATAATTGCCAGGCGTGTGACGCTCCACTACGAAGGAGAGGGAACTTCTGAAACTGAATCAGCGCTGAGAGAAGCCCTTTCTTCCCTTAGATCAGCTGAATGGGGACATTTTTAGGCCATGACGTCTAAATTGCTCAGAAAACAGTTTTTCGTGTTCCTTGCAGACTGAATGACACGTGCTGTGATCCCATCGTCTCACTGCGAATGTGCAAATGATGCTGTTGCGTATTTTTAGGTTTGAAATTTGGGGCAGAAACGTTTGAACTTTTGCTCCAGTTTCCTCGGCTCTTCCTTTTGTTGGAGAAGCCGAGCTCTTAATATTTAATTTTCTGAGTCATTAGGATGTAAAACGTCTGCTTTGTTTTAGTTTAAACCATTATTCTGCATAATCAAACATCTCGCTGCATGCCACTCATTCAGGATTGTTCACTCAGTCGGAGGAAAACGGAGAGCTTTCACCTCGCGTTCTGGCAACCCTCCATCCTTCCCCTCCTCTGGCTGCATCGCTTTGCTGCTTAAACGACGAGGCAACAGTTAATCAGGAAATTTTATTTTCGCCTCCTCTGGACTGCTCCGAGTTGAATTGACATGGAGCCTCAACATCGGCGAGGCAAAATGGCCGCTCGTAGTAACAGCTCACAAGCCCCTGGACAACCTGAGGCATGGCCATCCAATCCCACATCATTAAGGCTAGAGTCCTTTATTGTGTTGGAGGCATTAAATGGTGCGCTGGCTATAGCCCTGAAGTCACACTCCACTAGGAGAAAACAGCAGAAAAATAACGGCACAGCTGGATAATGACTTTTCCCTGGGAGGCTGACCATGTGTACAAAAGTGCTAATGATAGCAGGTGCAATAAGCGAGCGCAAGGCTTTTACTGCGGCCGGATTTATTTTCCTCTGCTAAACTCACCAGTGATTTCCCCCGTGTCGGTGTCTTTCTGTAGTTTAAGAACACCGACCACCTCCCGCTGCCCCCCGTCCCTCCTCTCCTCTCCTCTATCTAATCTCTTTATCAGCTGTGCAGCTAATATCAAAGAGGACTGTGGTGTGAAAATCCTGCAAGTAAGACCTGCTGTCAGAGTCCTAATCACAATTAGCTGGGCTGTAGACCCATTAGCCCCAAGGGGAAGAGACCAAAAGCTGACAGAATTATTGCTGAAGCTACTGATTGCAAATGATCCCACAGAGAACAAAGGGCGAGGCCCCGCTTCCCAAATCATGAATGGAAATAAACCTCTGCTACCCTCGTGTTTCCCTATGAAAGCATTTTCAATGAACTCAGCATTGCACTTGAAAAATATACAATTTCACAACCCAATGAAGTTGCGAGAATCTCCTTGGTATTAGCGGTTAAGGAGATAACAGGTTTCCTGGATGTAGCGACTGCGCTGCTGCTTCCTCGGCTCGGCTGACGCAACAAAGGCATGTGCGCCCTTCCACGTTATAAAACATTCAGCTGGAAGTTAATGACTGATTGCAACAGCCGTTATTCAAGCTCGGAAGAAAAGGAGAGCAACCGCTGGCAGACAAAACAACGCCACATGACACCCCAGAGTGAATCACCTGCAGTGTCAGCCGTTCAAAGGAGCGTCTCGCATTTGATGTTAAGCCCCCGAACGGTTGGGGCCGTCGGAGGTCTGGCCGGCAGATAGAAACGTCTGAAGTTATTACAGCAGTCAGGTAAAGTGTGTGGCGACGTGGTCCTGTAATGGGGGTGGAGAGTCGGCCAGCAGCAGCTAATGAAGGCGTCTCGGGGAGCACTAAAGAGTCTACGTGACACTACTCCTGATTCGCCCATCTGAGGACACAGATCAATTAATACATTAACAAACCATCGCAAGCACTTCATCTTGCAATATGAAACCGGCGGCCCTGCCGTCCAGAATGGCTGATCAGTTCTGTTCGTTATGAATTCCTGCAAACCTCCACACGGCTCGGTGCTGCACATATATGGAGCGTGAAATAAAAGCACACATGAAATCTTCCAGCTCGTCTTGTGAAATACTGTAATGCACCACGCATGACCCAATCACAGCAGCCGGCGCCCTCACCGGTGGCCACAGATAAACCATTTCCACACGTCTGTTATAGTCTTCGCCGATAAATAAAAGCGTTGCATTAATGCAGGCAAAACACATCATGAGAGCAGCCCGCGGCTCACCGACTGCGTTGGTTGGGGAAGTCTAACGTAAAGCATTGCCATGCCATATATATCCAGTCTCCCCATTACCACCATCTCTACTCGACAGCAAGGGCCCTGCACTGCTAAATTATTCATCACACTGAGGGGAGGACAGAAGCATGCATGGTTTCTCCACTCCATGCCTCTTCCCCTTTTCTCTCTGTCTCTAATTCAAAGGAACAGCCGGCTGGAGAGAATGATATACAGGCCATCTCTCCATCACTGTGTGGCCATCGCAGGAAACGTCGCCTGCACTTCCTCCAATTACGGCGGTGCAGTGGAGGCAGGAGTCTCCAGGCTGAGCTGAGCCACAGGCCAGACGGTCGCCGCTTCGCCCGCCGTGCATCTGTGGAGGGTGGCACCCAGGGGCCCCATGCATAACCCGGGACGTCTTTGTATACACATTCATCTATATCAGTGGGCAACAGGGAAATGTAAGCCAAAGGTAATTGCCCTGGATAAGAACATCTGCTTGGTGAATAAATATTCTAATGAGGGGAGCTTGCAGGTTCCCCAGACTGATGCACGGCTGACAGGCCTCCGGAGGGACGGCAGGTAATGCTCACCACCTGCAGTTCAAACGAGAGGCAGTCGCAACTTCCTCATGGAGCTAAACGCTGGCCGACTAACACACACACACACTCCAACACACACCAACACACTCCAACACAGCGGATACCAGATGTGGAACAGCAGATCGCTCGCTGATCCCTTCTCTCAAAAGTGATCTTTAAACAGGGAAACATCTCAAATTACACATGAAGCCGCGGGAGAAGACGACCACCTGACTCTCCATCGCGGCGAACCGGCTCTGCTGGTGGCGTTTGGCACTACCTCTGCTATACGGTACATTTTGTTCCTTTTGGACCTTCTGCCAGGCTGCTGGCAGGTTCCTGACTCAGGGAGAAAGAAGCTTGTTGGGGTCAACAAGAAGCTGAAAGATATCAGCACCAACCTGACCCACCACAGAGTCAGATCTGCAGTGTAAACACTCAGACTTTTGCCTTAAAACTCACTTTAACTCACATATAACTTGTTTTATTTTAGAAATAAATTAATCTTCTCATGTCTTGACAATGATTCTGCAAAAACTAAACAGATTTGGAAACTGAATTGGAACAAAGCAGAATTTATGGAACTTTTTAGCAGCGAATTATCATCTGTCTTAGAATAGCTTTTATGTCCCAGGACAGTTTTGTGGTTGAAAATAAAATAAAATAATCTGATATGTTAGGAAACGCTGATCAAAACGCTCGCATACATTTGTCTTTTCTTCCAGTTTGTGAATAAATATTCAGACAGGGAGCTGAGTGTGACCTCTATAATTTCATTTTTATGTTTTTTGTCAGTTCTTTAATAGTTTTGAATAACCGGTCTTGATAATGGAGTCATATTTTTACTGTTTGGAGCGTTTGGTGGAGGTTATTTAGTCCATCGTTTGCCAACACAGAAAGAATCACCTCTCCTCATCTGTTTCCACAACTACAACAGCAATAACTACAAGTTTCTGGTTTCAAATTGTATAAAAAAGAAACATTTACCGTGTTTCACCAAAGCCTGTGATGGAAAAAGTTACAAGAAAGCAGGAAGCAAGTGAACAAAGTAAGAGTTTTATTTAGCGTGACGCTAATGGAGCCACAGTTAAACATATGCAGAGAGTCGCAGATGCTTCTCCTCTAATGCGATGAGAATAAAGCCACTACAGCGAACGAGGCCCGATGCTCCACTGATGAAGCTGCAGGGCTGTAAACTGTCAGCATCGCTGCTTCGCTCCACTCAGCCCACATCTGTGTGTGGTCATCACTCTGAGTAGCTGGAGGGGGAATTTGTCATGGAACCGGAGGTGGAGAAAGGTGAGTTACATCCCTGCAGCACATCTTCAAAGAGGCCAGGAGACAGTGATGAGCTGCTCTCAATAAGCAACGACACCCAGGAGAGGCTGAGGGACGAGAATCAAAGAGGCCTGAGCCGGAGCGAGGCCTCGCAGCCGCCACACCACGCGTGGGATTATTTTCCTTTAGTTAGGACACCAGCTGGACGTCATGCTCTTCCCATCACTCCCACAACTTTACAAATGCTTCAAATCTGAGCACCAGACTGTAACTTTGGCCTCAAAGCAGCTTGTCTACCCAGAAATGTGAGCTTCAGATCGATGCCCACTGCATGCATGGCACACTTTACTTATTCATCCTTTGTTTTTCACTTCAACTACAAGAAAATGTTTTAGGTATAAAGTCATTTATAATGGATTCTTCCAGGTGAAATAACCCCCATCCCAAAAAAAGATGTTCTCTCCCCAGAAATCTGAACTCACGATCAATACCTACACACACACACACACACACACACACACACACTCAGCTTCTGCAGGAGACACATCTATAACTGCATTTCAGCTCAGACTGTTTACAGTGGAAATGCTGCAAATATTAATTTACTTTTTGTTTCTGTGGAGGTACGAAGTTAACAAACCAGCGGAGGATTAAAATGATCTGCAGCGAGCGAAGCAGCGAAGGTCTGGGCGGGTTTTGTTGTGGTGAGGAAACAAACCACCGAGGAGACAGAACCGATCTGACTAATCACACATGATCTCAAAGGGAATTAATCAGCAGCTCTGGTTAACAATCCCTAATCAACCTGCGTTTTGATGCACGTTCAGTTACGACTCAGACTTATGGGAAGCGAAAACAGCAGCATGTGAGACCCAGATCATGAAACGTCCCCAGAAGACCCAGAGCAGCCGGACCAAGTCAGAAACCAAGCCGGGTCGCTCTGCCATCACTGAGAGTTGAGGAACAACCCTGGTAAAAGTGTTGGAGCCGCTAATATCCTCCGCTCCAACATCCTCCCCTGAATGAAAGTGACACGTAAACACAGGCCTCCATGGCGTCTCGCTGCAGCACCGGCATCAATAAAACACATGGAAGTGAAAAGCCATCAGCGCGTTGGGAGGCGCAGCATCGCAGACACCAAGCAGCTCGTTGGAGAGCAACATCAACCTACAGGGAGCTCCGGTACTCACCCAAAAGTACATCATCATGTTTGAAGCGGGACAGGTGTGGGCAGGCGAGGGCAGGAGAGAGGGACCGAGCACCGGGACCAGTCCAGCCAGCGTGGGAGTCACGACGGGTCCGAGTGTTTGGACTGAGCTCTACTGGTCCTTGTTCCACGGAGGCAGCTCTCCTCAACTCTTCAACGAAGCTTGACTTGACGCTTACCCCCTTCTTCTTCTTCTTGCTCTTCAGTTAATTTTTTAAAGCTCCCTTTCTTCCCCCTCTTCCTCCTCTTCTGAGCCAACACGAGAAAGAAGGAGAAAGCAGACGGGAGAAAGGAAAGAGAGCTGGGGAGGTGTTGTAACCTCTTTTTTCTTTTGACACTCTTCCACTCCACTTGCCTCTCCACACCACTCACTTCGAGACTCTCCCTCCCTCCCTCTCTCTCTCTCTCTGTGTGTCTCTCTCTCTCCCCCCTGTGCCGTCTCTTATTGGTGAATGTGAAATCAGTCGGTTCGGTGCCGAGGCTCAACTAGAGCAGCAGGAGCAGCAGCCTGCGCTTGACAGCTGCCTCCAGCGTTCCTCCACCGGAGCCGTGTTGCTCTGCATAGAGGAGTGCGCCGCACAATCCGGGATCCTGCAGACGGTACTGTAAAATTCAGCGTCCTGGGGTGGGAGGGGGGGGGGGCGAGGGACGGAGAGAAAGAGGTGGGGGGGAGAAGGGGGGGTAGGAAGCTGATGGTGGAAATCTCTGCAGGGGAGGGGGGAGGGCAGGGGTGATGGTGGAGGACTAACAGATCGCGTCTCTTTCTTCTTCTTGCCGTCTGTGACTGAGACGAGTTGTACTGAAGTTGTGGCAGTTTTAGCTCATTGAAGAGAAGAATAAAAGCAAAAATAAAAGATGGAGTTGGGAGAGAAGTGGCTCCGCCGTCAGGGAGGCGCAGCCTATTTTCCACTTGTTTTCCACTCTTCCTCCTCCGTCTGGGTTAGTGACCAGCAGCGTTTCTGGTTGAAAAAAAAAAAACAAAGAAAAAAAAAACCTTCTTCCAGGTGATGTGTTGTGGCAGATCAGAGGCCAGATGAAGTTGGTGTGAAACACCTCGGTGTGCCAAGCTATATTACATTACATGCTTTAGTGTGTTTTCCATCTGGCGGCTATAAAGGAGGGACGGGTGGTGGAGTCGGAGGGAGGCTTGGCTATCTCCTAGACAGCACTGTAACAATGAGCCTGCCTCAGCAATTTTCAAAACATATCATCAATACACGACTGGGAGCTCATGCTTTTAAATATTAACCCTGTGGCGACCGAGGCCAGGCTGCGGAGAGCCCAGAGTGGTTTTGCGGCATCCTCTGGCGCAGGATCATCCAATAAAAGGCGTCCTGGGGGGATGAGCTAATTTGCCGTAGGATCTTAAAGAACATTTGCCAGCTATAGAGAACGTCGCCGTAATGAACTGAGCAGATACACGCAGGTTATGTTACCCATCAGTAATTGCCACATAAGGAGGCAGAGCTGGATTTGCAGCTGGCTTTGAGCGAACCGATACACAAGGGGCCTCCTCCATACAGCGTTACTGTCATCTTGAATTTATCACCCGTTTTATTTTTCCTGCTTTCCCCAGAAAAGCCCGACCCAACGGTGAGACGTGGAGTGGATGGTGTGAGACGTGCAGCGGGTAATTTTGCAGGAATCGAAACAATAGTTGACGTCAAAGGCAGATTTTCAGAGGATCTGGTCCTGCTTTGCACGAACACAAGTCCTGCATTTCCAACATGTCCGCCGTGGATTTACATTAGCAATCTCAGAGAGGATAACCTCCACACTCCTCCATCAATCTGTGATGGCAAATAAAAATGAAATGCACTTCTCAGGCAACTCAGATTAAAGATCACGCTTTTATCAAATACTGAAGTCTATTTCAAGTCCTGCTCATAAATAACTGAGGGGGGGAGAGACCAAGGGAACGAAGGAAGGTGGAGGGCAGACAGGCAGGGGTGGTGAGGGTGTAGACAGAGAGCATCATGGTCTGCTGCAGAGGGCGGCTGAGGTTAGAGGCAGAAAGGTAGAAAATAAGAGTCAGGCAACATTTATGCCTGAATAATCCCGACGTCCTTTACTTACAGATGAAAACGCCATCTGGGGTGAGGATGGAGATAATCGGGGTGAAGATGTGATCTTCCTTACTTCCTGTCGCCCCTCTTAGTTGCACTTTTCCCGCGCGCGCTCGGCACTACTTACCAGGGATGCGCGCGGCTTTCCCAGGCATTTAGATTTCCCACCAGCGTCTAGACACTCCCAGGAGGTTCTGCCATCCATTATAAAGATGGAGCTTTCAAAGAGAAGAGGAAGCGAAGGCCTCACACAGAGTGCGTTCTGCCTAAAATGTCCGTCTACGTCCGATCTTCACTGACTCCATATCTGCTCTCTGAATATTTCATGGCCATCTCACCTCTGCTCTGCAGCCCAACGCTCCGTACAGAACAACTTGTGCCAAACTCAACCCACATCCCATCATTAGAGGAACTCCAGAGGAGGCGACCGGCGGTTCTTCCGCCCTGCGGAGCGCCGGTGCCATGCTTATGGCAGCTTCGGCCTTTTTGTCCTCATCCATCAAACCGGGGGCCGCGCTCGGCCGGGTCTCAGCTGGTGGGAAGCCGAAACTCGGAGAGAGATGTGGCTCCATCCTGAGTCTCCCAGGTTGGTTTTTCCTCTAATCACACACTTCACTTTATGGAGTGACCCGCTTTACAACCCGGTGAAAAGGATCTGAAGCTCTGCTCGTTTTATCTCTTTATGTGTCTTCATCAGCTCCACAGGTGGGTATCGACGTTTCTATCCCACATACATCACATCAGGACGGTTTCACAGAGGGAAACAAAAACCCTGTTTCACCTCTTTGTTTCTTCCCCCTTTCAACTCCCAGGAACATTTGAACTGCCCAGTCAGATCCACACAACAAATCATCCAGGAACATGTTCACAAAGGAAAACATTTTACATCTTCTCTAACATTAAAGTATTTCACAGGATTCTGTCGAAAATGTTGACATTTTTAAATGGTTTTGTGTGTTGCCACGGTTACGGGTTTCACCTTCAGGTGCTCCACAACCGCCATGTTTCTGTCTTTAAGCTCCAAACCTTCAGGTCAGGTTTGCAATTAATCATTCATTTCATCACAACTTGAATTTATCCTGTTTACGGGTTTGGAGCTTTAAGGATCCAACATGGTGGTTTCCATCATCCTGCATCACTTCTATGTCTCAAAGATCACAAAACCCTCATCCAAAATTAGGCATTTTCCTACTAATACAACTTATTTGTGCAACGAACACATTGCTTTTTACAGAGGAATACGGAGTTTACAGGAAGTGGACAATATGTGGTGACTATAGTGGCATTAATTTTCCATAATGTTCTGCAGCAGTGAGCTGCATGAATCAGCTCTCGCTGGCTCTCGGGCTAAACTCTGAAATATTAAATTTGCTTAAGAATTTCACTTCTATTCTTCTATATTTCTGCTTTCAATGTATTTTCTTCTGGCTGCAGGATCTGTGGATCTACTCATGCAGAATGAGAATGAATATGAAGATATTTTTTCCCTGGAGGTTTTACAAACACTCATCAGCAGAAGGAATGTCTTTTATCCTTACATTCAATTATAAATCACAAACTTCTTGTTTGTCCACTTTAAACTGGTTGGTTTTCTGCCATTTGGTTTGTTTTATTTTCATATCTATTCATATAGGGTCAATATAGATCAATATTAGCCTGAATTCTCCATTTGAAATCAGTTTGGATCTCAAACAAACCAGTTTGAAACTTTAGCTGGAGACTGGAGTGACGCCGTCACGCCTGGCAGTGGATACTGGTCTCGACTCCACCAACACTTCCAGTTACTATGACCACGCGGCTCGAGCTTTGTCTTACTTAACCATTAAACATTTCTCCAGAAGACACAGAGATAAAACTGGATTCACTGTGAAATGTGACACTAAATATCCAAACCAATTACATTTCGCCTCAGGGATCAGGACTGGATCAGACAGCAAAAGTAATTGTAGATGCATCTAAACTAACTTAATGGTGGATAAAACATTGAGCATCTGGAGCAGAGCTGAAGTCAGTTCTACTAATATTAAAGGAACGGTGCTTTAAGTTCAGTTTAATGCAGGAAACCAACCAAATTAAATAAACTCCACTAAGTAAAATCATCAGATAATCCAGAAAGCCGTTGCTGGGAAGTGAGATTTTTCTTAATTCCTAAGAGAAAATGAAAACGGTCAGAGGAGTAAATGTCTGCAAAAAACTCTGAAATTTAAGACGTACAAAGTAAATACATGAATATTTTCTGATTAAATTCTTTCTCGATATATTGATACATTCATAATAATTACAACTAAGAGTCAGAAATGTACTTGGAAATAACTCAGAAGTTTACTGGTGTCATAAAGTTAGACATTTATGATGAAAACGTCATCAAGCATCGAGGTGATAAACGTATGTGAGGCGCATCTGGAGATTTTCCAAAGCTTAAGTGGTGGAACCGGCTCTGTCCTGAACCAGAACACCTCCAGGTCCAGACTCTCCATAAACTGGATCCAGGACACAGGATGGGAGGTGGAAGCTGCAACATGGCTGAATGAGTCTGGACCTGGAATGTTCTGGTGCAGGAAAAACCCGGATCGTTCCTCAATTAATCACTTAAACGTAGGAAACTTCTGGCTTTTTCTGTCGCAATGTCTGATTTTATGATCTTATTATATTTCTGACTTTTTTATGATAAATTTAAGGATTTTATGTAACAGTTTTGTATCTGAATAATGTTAGGAAATAACTTTGGTTTAATTTTAGAAATTTATGAATGAAGCACCACCATGAAATACACAAAATAATTTCAAATGTGATAAGAAGATTCAACTAAAAGAGATTCAATGAAAAATCTAATAAAATGTACTTAATAAATATCACACACAACATAAAAATGCCTCTAATCACAAGAAAACATCTCTCTCTGGTAAAGTCACAACTTTTCGACCAGGTTTTTCTTTCTTAAGAAAGAAGCACAAACTCCAAATTTCCAACAAATGAAAATGTGCAAACTTATCTGATGAGTCAATTAAACAATAACAGCAGCAATAAACATTATCTTATCCATTTATCAGACATGCTTTGTGGAAATTTGCACTTATCCTGATATTTACGGAACAGCCGCTGTTCTTCTTGCATCATCAAAAATTTGTCTCGACTGAGTTTCATTTGGGCTTTTATTGTTTTTAAAAACTGGTTTAAATTAGTGATGTGTTCAACTTTCTGCAAACTCTAAACCAGCAGCGACCAAATGTTTTTCCATGAGGGCCAAAGTCGTTAAGCTGACAGCACACAAAAACTGAAAAACAATTTATAGCATTTTTAAAATAAACTTTAGTGCCGTTTTTATTTTATCTGCTCAATAATAATTTAAACCATTTCCATTTATTAAAACAAAACATTCAGATATTTGTATCTGGAAATCCCTGTAGATAAAAACAAAAAAGTTTTTTGACAGCTCCTACATTTTCTGGGTTGATTCTTTTCTTATTTCAGAAAAAAAAACATTTGCTTTTAAGAATAAGTAGGTCAATGTTTGTAGTTTTAAATACCCCACAATTTAGATTAAAGCAAAAATCCATAAAGAAGATACTTGTGTCCATCTACATCAGCCAATAACTAAGAAACATGACGTTACCTAGTCCTGCGTCTGCAGCTTTCTGACACACTCTGTACATTTAGCCTTGAAAACGGTGATGTTTCGCTTCCGTCCCTGGAAGATATCATTAAGCATCATTTGTAGGCATACATTACTCTTCACGCAGCAAATCGTCCATCTGCTAATCCTGGAACGCTCTGTCTGGGAGACGATAAATTCATTGTATGCCGCTGCACATCAACAATCCCTCTGATGTAATGCCTCCGTGTAGACATCCAAAAAGTACATTAAACATAGCTGTGTGCTCAGACTGTATGTAGTGTTAATAATGCAGTGTTTACATCTTGGCATTGAGCAGCCAGTACTGGCCTAAGGGTGCGAACTGGCGGGTTGTGCAGTAATTAGGGGCTGTGTGTTGGGGATGTGAAGGCTCGCAGCGCGTCGTGCTGATCCCACCGCTGGGTAGGCACGGCACGGCACGGTGCGGCCCGGACTGGACCGGCACGGCACGGCACGGCACGGTGCGGCCCGGACCGGCACGGCACGGCACAGGCGGACTGGAACGGCAGGGCCTGGCCTTCCCTTTCCGTCGCAGCCATGACAGATATAGACTCCAAAAGCATTAACTCTGACCAAATACCTTTGATTAGTTTCTAGTCCAATTATCTTAATACATTTGAAGTGAGACAAAAGTAACTCTTCAGCAAGAAACAGGAGCTTGTTAAAGTCAGTAATTCCTTGATATTGATGAAAGATGTTCTGTTAGCAGACATTTTATCTGCCAATGGAACAAGTAGTTTTTCAACAATTTGAAGGGATTATTGACTCAAAACAAGATCCTACGGCTCAATTTAAAGTTAGTTTTGTCTTACTTCATTCAAAACTAAACTAAAGATACCTGGTGAGAGTCTGTGTTTTTGCAGTGCAGCTGTCCTGAGTTCATTACGATGTCTTGGGTAAGACAAAGATGACGAAAGATGCAACAAAAAATGATTAGCTTGTAATATTTCTCTCCTGACTTGAACTTAATTATTGTACCTTGTTTGTGTTGGATGCTAATTATGCTTATTTTTGTCTTGCACACTCATGTTTGCTCTGAATCCCTGCTGCTCTGCAGCCATTACTGCTCTAATAACAAACACAAAATTTGGCTTCTGGAGACTAAAAATTAGGCTTCCAGCATCACAATCCTTTTTTTATTCGATTTCTCTCGATTATTTCAAAGGGACCATCTGAGGCACTGATTTAGGTATAAAAATCTCTTCCCTGTGTTGCAGCTCAACTGGTTTATGACTCCGAGGGCAGGGAGTGATTTTATGCTAAATGCATAATTCATGGAAAAAGTTTAGAGACACACACCAGCAATTTAGCACTGAATTCCAATAAAGTTGGGTGGCTTGCAAGGGACAGATTAACGAGGGATAGTTAAACTCAAAAGAATGAGAAATCCTGACTTCCAGTCATTACTATGGGCAAAGCTCCAAAAACACTGAATCCTACATTTCCCATGATGCACCAGAGCAGAGCTCGTCTTCTAGACGTTTCAGAATCATGTCGGCAGGCAAAATGTCGTTTCCTACATTAATATCTGATTGTTTTCTCTGCAGCAGAAAGTAAATTTATTTCTACCTCCATAAATGAATTTGAAAACAAAATCCATCAAGTTTCCTCCTACATATTGTTTTCTCAGAGTAGAACTGAAACTAAAACTGATTTGTAAAGAATTTTAAAAGAGTTATAATAACAGCTTGTGGCGTTTTACATCCCAGTGCCATTTATTCAATGTTTTATCATCTTCTGCTGCAGTTTAATGACACCTGAGTGGACACTTAGAACCAGGTGTTCCTCTGGAGGTGGATAACTAGAATGACCTTTTATTGGCTGAAGGGTCAAAGGTCACCGTGAAGCCAAACAGAGAGTTTGGTCTATAAAGTAAAACATAAACTCAATAAGCTGGTAACTGATTAAATTTCATGCAATAAGAATGTTATTTTTGTACATTTTACCATTATAAATACATTTAATATGTATTTCAGTATTAACAGACATATTGGCTGAACTCAGACAATAAAAAGGTCAAACTGGGCCTGAATTTACTTGGTATCTAATTGAAACACATTTACATGTTATACACAAATATCTGTAAAAGTTATTTCTACCTGGCCGGTTCTGTTGAGAATAAAATATTATTTTTAAAACCTGGAGGTTTGATCAGGATTTCATCAAACGCCCAGGAGCTTCAGGCCAAAAATCCAGATTTAGGGAATATTCTTATTACTTGATATGATGTGAAAATAAAAGAAAGGAGGTTTAGTTAGGCGATGTGTTTGTTCTGGATTTGATGGAAGTTGTGTCTAAACACCAATTTCTATTATTTTTTTAAACAGTAGGTAGCAGGAAGAGTCTTGAAGTGATAAACCTCCATTTAATTTAGTCACGTTTTGCTTATTTTTTATCTGAACTTCAGCGTTAATAAAGTGTATTTGAATTTTGAAGAGAACTTGTTCAACAAAACAACAAAGAAGGTTTCATGGAGGTCAGCACGTCTGTTCCTCCGGTTTACTCTAAATCTTCATATTTCCATCATATTTCACTGCTCAGACGTTGTTTTTATTTGGAAACGTTGCCCTGCAAGCTAAACCCAACTGGAATCCAGACAGCCTCTTGCATCTCAGTTTGACATTAATTGATAATCAAACAAGCCTTCACATCAGACATTTATGAGATCAGCTGAATTATCTATTTAATGTAACCCAATTATATGCAACCCTCGTTCACCAATCAACACTAATTCCTGACTCATAAATGGCAGCTCCAGCGACAGATTGAATCAATAACAAACATTGATAACAAAACGTGCAACCCGCTTGGAAAGAGGGTAATTAAGGGGAAGAGAAAGGGCCGCAATGAATTCAGTTTTCTTTGGGAAAATAGCTGAGATTCCTGCTTCTGCATTGCAGCAGCGACAAACGTTGGGTTTCCCTTTAACAATCAGAGGTAAGACATCCGTCATCAATTGTTAACGCCGGCTTCAACTGCTCTAGTTCTTCATTAAAACCATGTAATTATTTAACCAAACATCCTGAATTATTTAGTCAACCCTTTTCTCTGCTACTGGAGGAAAACCGAATTGTTTTGGAGGTAATCTTCTTTAAACGGAGAGCTTTTAGGAGCTAAATGCTAAAATCAGGTGAGTAAATCCACAGCAGAGGTTCCTGCTGCGACGTCCTGCATGCAGGAGCCAACGTTCAACAACACGTCAGCAGAACAACCTTCAGAAACAGCCCATTACAGGCTTCTGGGAATCCCACACCTGATGTCTGCTGGATTCAGCTCGACTGCATGAAACTCTTCTGACAAAGCGAAGGTAAGTGTGCACAGAGGGGCCCAGCTGCTCTTACCAGTCTCGTAAAGAGGGGCACTCCCAAATGCCAGAGGTGATCGTTCAGCAGGCCGCTGTACACCACGTTCCCGAAGACGGCGATGCTTCCTGACTTACACAACGTGTTTCCTGCAGGGACACAGAAACACAGGCAAACGTCATTGAAACGGACAAGCAGCAGCAAGGGGCAACCGCATGCACTCCAGCAAGCAAACAGTCGGCAAGGAAAAAACCAGAGGCAAATTAAATCAAAGGAAATCACTGAGCAGGAAGCGAAATAATGGAGAATGCAACATCGATTGTTATAAACATTGATTTTAGCTGTTTATTGACCTTATATATAACGACAAATACACATAGATAGCTCCTCTGAAATCAATAAAGGCACTGAGACAGACTGAATTACAGCATCAACACAGACGCATCATGACAAATACCATCACATTAAAGCGCTTCCACCTCCTTTCTATAACTTTTCTTTATCAGTTTGACTTCGCTCTCCTCTGAGAGGAAACACTTCAACCAGAGACCAGGCTGAACTTTACAGAGCCAGACCCACCGAGTCCGACAGGGAGAACAGGAACCAGCTGATAAATCTTTCAGTCTGATAAACCTTGAAACTTCCTGGTTTTATAGCACAGGTAGATTCTGGACTTCGAATCAAGATTTATCAGAAAAAGGGGGAAATATTTTCAGAGTTGTGCACGGCTGAGTTAATATTTATTGGAAGGTTGAGCCTGAGGTGCCTGAACTCGGCTCGGCTCGTTGCAGCAACATTAAATGATGTTCTGTTTAGATGTGAACCGTTGGAAAACTTTTCAAAAGAAATGAGTTGCGATACGTGGAAGACCAAGGTGAGCATTCAGACCTGGAGTCACTGAGAAACGTCAGCCGTAAAACAAAACAGAGACTTTTCATTTAGCAAAAGATTGAAAAGAAAACCGTTAATATGCAACCAATCAATTTATTTTACTTCAACATTTTGCACGGATTTATCACCAGTACTCCAAGATAAATAAGCGTGATACAAAAATCTGCTCCCGACTCAAACAACAATTAATTATTTTGCTCCCCTGACTACAGTTCCCATTAAGATTTACCATGTGTAACAGATTCAGGGTCAGCTTGTGATCCCAGATTTAAATGTGATGATTACAGAGAAAATAACAGCCTCAGTGTTTGCACCTTGCAGCAGGTGTGCATTAATACACACCAGGAAACACAAAGGAGTTTGATTTATGGTGTAATGTGAAAACAAAGCAGATTTATCTGAACCAAGGATGTCCAAACTGTGGGTCCGGGGACAATTTGTGGCCCTTCGATGGTTTTGTTCGGCCAGAGCAGCAGATTTTCTCCACAAGCTCTTTTAAAGACAAATAAAATCTTAAATTTATTTGTTTAAGTATGAAAGAGAGTATTTTTCTCTTTTCACTGATAACATTTTTCTAAAAACAACAAGCAGGGCCCTACTTTTGTTGCCAAATGTAAAAAATAAAAAAATTTAAAAAAGAGGATGATCCAAAAACCATTGGAAAATATTTATCTGTCATTTAATATAATAATTGTGCAAAAACCTGTTTATATTTTGGATTAACAATGACTTACAGATTCATTTGCTGACTACTTTGCTTAATTAATCAATTTAGAATATCAAAACAAAGAAAAACAACAAATGTCTTAACAAAAACATTGTTTTCAGGTTTAATGATAAAATAAAAAATGTGGCTCTAGTGGTGAAAAGTTTGGACAAAACTGATCTAACTGGACTCTGCAGTGAATAATATGTATATATAAGGAATATTTAAATTATGTAATAAAACAAAAAGATTGTTTAAACTTTCAGACTTCATTGTTAAAATTCACAGATTAAATGTAAAAAAAAAGTTTCATTCATTATCATTAGTTGTTTTCCATTGTTTGCGTGTGAATATATTTTCTTACTCTCTTTCCTTCTTATACTTCCTTTTTAATTGTTTTCTTAAGTTAAAGTTTGAGGCAGAAATTAAATCCAGCTTTAGTTCAATTTGTAGTAGTATCAATTTAAGTGTGAAACTTTTCTCTTTAACAAAAAGCTTTAAATTTGGTGTAATTGTTTTAATTGTGGATAAATCTCCAGCCTTCAGAGAAACACATATGTCTTCATGGGAGAAACGACGCCTCTTCATCGGAGCTCAGAGTAATTATATCTGTTCTGATGACAATTATTAAAGTGCTTATTGGCTCAAGTAATGTTGGATATTTTTAAGTGAAACTTTTGAAACGCAGTGTAGATTTTTCCATAATTTACTCAACATCTCTAATATTTTCCATGTAAAACAGCAGAAATGTTTGATGTAGCTCTTGAGCCATGATGTCGCATCGTATCAGCTGGTTTCAGCCTCAGCACGTCTGCTTAGGTTAAAACAAACTGCAGGAGGCAATAAGCTCAGCTTCGTCCCGCTGCTTTAACTTCACATCAACTTTGCATTAAAGATCAGCGGTTTTATTATGAGGAGGCAGATAAAACGCCTTGGTAAGAGAAAAGTTTTGCAGGTTGCTGCAGCGATATTTCAGGATGTTCCTGCCCTCATAAGCAGCAGGTTGAGGGTTTGCCTCCCCAGCGCCGTGTGCGGTTCCCACAGTCCCTCCAGCTTGGTGGGGGTCGTGGGTGGGGTCAGCGCCCACTGGGACGGCCTGCAGGGCTGTGGGAGAGGATGGCTGCAAGATGACCGTGCATTTAGATGGTACCTGCTGCTGCTGTGTGGGGAGAACTGCCACGGAAAACTGCAGGTTTTATTTTTATCCCAATAATCAGAAAAAGGGGAGGAGAAGGGAAATGGGAGAACTTATTAATTTAATTAGTTATCCTTTGCTCTGATACATACTTTTATTTATTTACTTTTCTCTTTTACCCAAAATATCTGTGAGCCTTGTTCATCTGAGGAATACTAGAAAAATAATAATGCAAATAAAAAAGATTAAGTGAAAAATACATACAAGTTAAATATTTTTATTGTTTTCTCTTGTAACGTTTAATTATGTTCTTTGTTTTGTCTTTGTTCTCCATCTTATTGTGTTTTTATCTCTTTGCTCTCTTACCCAGTTATTTTGCACTAATTTGTTGGTCTGTAATGTTTGTTCTATGTGAACTAATGAGTGAATAAAAAAGTGGTTAAGTTTGTATTTATTCATCACTTGTCCTTAAACATATTTATGTTTTTTTATTGTCAGCCAAACTGCTTCAGTTCAATCGATACTGTCAGGTTTTTTTATTTTACATTTTACTCTTGTCAATCAATCAAATTTGATCTGTATAGCACATTTCAGCAGCAAGGCTTTTCAAAGTGATTTACATCATTAAACACAAAACACAGAGTCATGCAACATTGAACCAACAATCAAAAATATTAAATTTCCTGCCGAAATAAAAAAATAAAACTTGTACATGTTTTTAAAACTAACGTCGCTAAACCAGGAGATAAATGTAAATATTTCATTAAGTATCGAGAGACATCTCTGAACTTTTTTTCCTGTTGAATGATGGATAAAACAAAATGTTTTCTGTTCCGTTTTGCATTGTTTATTCTCTATAGACCTTGTATTTATTATTTCGGTTTAAAGATCATTTATTTGTGCAGATTAGTTGGTTAGTTAGTAATGTTACTCCTGTGTCTGTGTTTAGATTTTGTTGCTGGTTGAACCTAATGGTCCAGACTGAGTTTCTAATTCTGTATAAAACCCAGTTGGTTTTTTTTACACATAGGCTGTAAGTAAACCAATATGGTAAAGAATAAAACCCAGCAGGTAGAGCAGTGAACAGTCAGCTGATGCTGATTTGATCACCTTTCTTGACATTCTTATTTCACAGTTTAGACCATTAATGGAAAGGTGGGGATGTGCATGACTGTCCATTAAACCCAAATCCAGCTTCTCCGGACAGAGAGCAGCGATTCTGCAGCTGGACGCCGTTCAGCAGGACAGAGTCTCCACTGTGGTACCAAACGTATAAATACAGTCGACTCCCGTCTGTTTGAGGATTTTTCTGTGGGACTTAACTTAACAATATTCATAAAACATTTGGTAATTTGCAGACTTTTTCATTGACATTTCTAGTTGCAATGCCACTTGACACACTACTGGCTGCCGTTTGCACAGCAGCCAAACCAGGAGCGCTGGTTAGTTTCCTTAGAGCTGATTGGCTGGAAGTCCTGCTGTGGCTTTAAGACGGTTTCCACTGTTATTGTGTAAAATCACCTTATTTTAGCTTTATATCATATTGTAATGATATAAAGCTTTCAATTACCCACATAAGCCTTTTTAAGCAATTTTAAAAATATATTAGAAAATGTAAATTAACGGTACAAAGAATTAAATTTATTGCATAAAATGCAGTAACAAGTAACAGGTGAAGCTAAAAACACTCGAGTTTTTGGCGGAACGTATTTACACACAAAGTGTTTTTATTTTCAGTGCAGAACGGGTTTATATTTTTGGCTTAATTACTGCTCTGAATATGTTTGTTTGAGTCTGTAAGTTAATGAATTAGCTGATGATTATATCAATAATCGATTAATCTGATCACTCATTTCTATACTGAAAGTTTGATGTGGAACTGGATAAACTCAACACTGATCTGGGTGAATCTGCTGCTTTTTAAATCATTTCCTGTATTATTTTAAAGTGTCTCAGATCATTAGATTTCCAGCTGCGACGTGTGAAGCTCTCCTTCATAAGTTCACCGTCACTAAGACACTCTAAATTAGCTCAGTGCCGATGAAGGCCCTTCACAAACACACAAACACACACACACACACACACACACACACACACACACACACACACACACACACACACACACACACACACACACACAGGCGAGGTGAGCCCACCCCTTCAACACACACACTCATCTACACACACACACATCTACAAACACACGCACACACACTTCCCCCAAGAGTGTGATGTAGTGCACACTGATGTCCCCATGTATGTGATGAATGCAGCACAGAAAACACAGGTCTCCATTGTAATTTCTGCACAAAGGAATGCAGCAGAAAGGCACACCAGGGGTGGAGTGGAGCAGTGCTGACAAGAAGCGCATGCATTATTTAAAAACAAAAGTAAAAAATGCCCATTAAAGTGTCAGCGGTGCTTTCGGCAGTGCTGGCTCGGGCGCAGTGTGCGTATTACTGTTATTAATGGGCCAGGCGTGGGGGGCATTGCTTCGGTGTGATTGCTCCGCTGCTGTTGCTATCTGCAGTTCAAGCCCCCCTCCCCACTTTCCCCTTTTTCTTTCCTTCTGGGTGTGTGTGTGAGTGTGAGTGTGTGTAAGAGAAACAGATAAGGAGCATGATACAGGCTGAGAAAGAGACGCCACAAGACCCTGAGAGCACAGTCAATGAGCTCCTACAGCTAATATCATTTCACATTATTGAATGCGTATTAAGGCAGAGAGGCCCTGTCAGATGAATAGGAGCACCGGCACTTATATCAAATTCTGATTTGCCTTCATGGCAACGTTGAAAAAAAAAAAATGCAGAGAATGTAGTCAGCATATTGAAAATAATTGCATACCATTTTTCTTTGCAGTTTAACATCAGGGGCTATACATTACAGCGACTGACACAGCAGAATGAGGTCATTGTGCATGTTGTAATTACAGCTGGGTAAACACTCCACTCTGCTGCAACAGCCAGGGAGAAAAGACGATGTAAAGCCGTCACCTTTGAGCCGCGCCGCCATCACACTATTGGAAAATATTTAACACATCACTCGGAATAAGTAAGCTGAGCAAAATGATCACAGTTTGTTGATCAATTTCGGAGAGCTGTGATGCTCCGAGATCAATCACCGCAGTGGGTGTAACGCGGCGGCGTGCAGACGGCACAGCCTCATCCCTGACCCATTCTTCCTGAACCAGTTTGTTATGCTGTTATTAATGGTGTTTACATGCAGCGAATAGAGCACATAATCAAATTTTCTAGATTTGCATGTAGAAAATGTCACATAAAAGGGACAGCTTAATTTTCCCCCTCACAAACTCTGCAGAACTGTGGAGCCGGTGGGGTTTTCACTTATTTATTTATTTATTTACTCTCGGTTATTAAAAATGCATTCAGCTCCTCGTGTTTGTACCACTGGAGGAGCATCTGTATTTTTCTCCCATTTAATAAAATCGAGTGCAAACCGGTGACATGTTGCTTAGTGGTTCGCGATAACGCTTCTTTCGGCTGTTAATCCTGCTTTTTTTACGGCTCCTCTCAGCAGTTGGGTGTTCTCTCATCTGCAGACTTGACAGCATTGAGCCCAGCCTCTGATTAATTATTAATTGTGTGATTAAAGTGTGTGTTGCTGTGCTGTGTGTTTTAGCGGGAGGGGTGGAGGAATGCAACCTGCAGTGAATACTTTGCATTATCTACAACTCTGAGTTTTTATTTCAGGACGTTTAACTGGAGGCTTCGAGTTATTCACTCCCCAAATGACCAGCCGTGTAAAACACCTGCGAGAGCAGAACCAGGGAAGGTGAACGTATTGTTTTATTAAGTGAGTGATGTCTACTTGAGTCTGGTTCAATTTTCCTTTGGCTGCAAGTCAAGGCTTTTCTTTTTCTGAAATTTTATTTCGGTGCAGACATGTGCGGGGAATTTGGCCCACACACACACACACACACACACACACACACACACACACACACACACACACACACACACACACACACACACACACACTTCAAGGCTGCTGCTGCTACCTGTGTTTCACGATTCAATCCGCTTATGAATTATTCTCAACGTCAACACTCGAGTTTAAACTTCAACGTTTTACAAACTTTTTTGTATGAAGAAAAGAACATAAAGGCAGATAAAATGAGATTCTGTGCAGCTATTTATTACGTCTGCATGACTTATTCAATCAAGAAAATGCATCGCATTCAATCCATCAGAGATGCTGCATTGATTGCTGAGAAAGTCTTGATCTTATCAAGTCTGCATCTGAAAACAACCATGAAAAATACATACTATTTCTTTCTATCTTTTTCAAATAAACACAGCTACATCTCCAGAGCTGTTTGCAAAAAAATAAAAAAAATAAATAAGTACTCTCCTGGCCTAAAGACAATCTCTTCTAATAGAAAATCTGTTCAAAGCACATTCAAAGTCAAAGACTAACCTGCACTGGAAATAGAATATACCTGTTTGCTGAGCTGATAACTTATTTTAGGAAGTTACTCAGATTATTACCGCACAGATTTTAGTGAAACTGATTTCAAGCCAGTTAAAAGTCGAAAACTAAAGCCAGTCTTCCCAGATTCAACAAGTTGGACAGTAGATTTATTTTCTAACAGTAAAGAATATCAGTATCTCCTTTAATCAGCCGCAATCTGAGAACCGTAAAACCTTTTTGATGACCTAACATACCTTAATATGCATTTATACTCACAGTGGAAGTAATTTTAGCTCCGCTGCAGAAGCTGACACCAACAGTCTTAATATGGCTCTTCGGGTTACGGCCAATCAGAGCCAAGGAAACTGAATGGTCCTCCTGCAATGGTTGCTTTATAAATGCTGGCCAATGGCGCGGCAAGTAGCATTTTACTTCAAATATGTCCAATATATAGAACAATAGGAATTTCTACGAATGATTTGGAGTTACGTCTTACATAAAAATCTGCCAACACTGACTTGTGGATAGATGGAGGTCTAATGAATAACATCATTACTTACTTTTGTTACCAGAGGTTTTTCAACTGGAACATATTTTAGATGGATTTTAATTTGCTGGATATTTGGAACAGGCTCCATTCAGTTTCAGTAGCAGCTGATTATATTTAGAGTGACTCTTTTGCTCTTTATATTGTTTGCACTGACAATTTTCATTTCATGAACAGCTTGAAACCAGTTTAAAACCTGGGAAGCAGGTAATGGAAAGTTACGTTAGGAGAGGCACTTTTTGCTGAACGAAGGAAATTAACAGAAAAGGAAAGACCAGAGCAATGACACACTAATTAAGTTTCATAATCTATGCAGACAGAGTAGCATGAGTAGCATGAGCAAGATTCACTCACATCAGCATGCCAAATGCTTGACATACCTCACATGAAATGAACAAGATATTGTTTTTAAGTATACATGGTTCAGAAAATAATTATTTTACTACTAGGGACACCAATAAATTGTGTGTAGATAACTGGAAAATTAAAAAAGTAAGACATTGAGACCATAAATAACTCTCTCCCTTCATAATTAATTAATTTCCCATTTTATCCCAAAGCAAACTTACAAAACAGAGACAAATCATTAATAATTTACATGAACCCATGTAAAATGTGTCTTAGATCTGCCAACACACATGGCCAAAATAATCAGTGTCAGCAGCTTCAGGAAACCATGTTACCAACATTAGTTATTCACTTGCATGCCAAAAATATATGATAAAAAAAGAAAGAAAGTTAGTTTGCTAACATTTTCTCTTAGGATGTGAACAGACTGATGACTTTGATGATAAAGATATGATTGTTTTAAACTCGGTTTTTGGCTTTTAAGTATATTTTTCTGCATATTTAAGAAAAAACACAACTTCAAATAAGAAAAACATGATGTGGATATTAAATGAAAGCAGGAATGAAATGAACTGAAACTGTTCAGAATACCAGAATCACTGTGACCATAAGCATTAATGCAGATTGTTGATGTGTTGTTAATGTGGTACTGTAAAAAACATTTTCAAATCCTTTGAATTTACTCTGCTAAAAACATAAATAAATGTTTGCATTGATTTTTTTTGGGTAGAATTTTGATAAAACAAAATAAAGTAGCATAACTGATATTCATTGACTGGGTGTTTGTACGAATGTTCCATTAAAAAATGAATTCAACCAGTAAGATATCTGTAGAGTTTATCAGTGAAATAAAAATGCTAAAAATACGAAGCACTAGAGCCGGAATAGTGAGTCGATGTTTCATTACTCAGCAGTAAAAAAGCTTTTTGGCTCTTTGAAAACTGGATCTTTGCTTCAGTGTTTAATGGGAGGCCAACTTTTATTGTGGGAAAACAGGAATTTACTGCAATAAAATCATATTAGTAAATAGTTTTAAACTGTTGCTGAGATTCTGAAAAGATAAAATTTTACATGAATGGAACAAAATCTGAATCACCTTTTATTTCTACATCAGAAGCGAAAAGGAAAAAAACAAACAATAGAAGTAAGCAATCTTAGCGAGGTGCAGGAATTCAATGCAACTGGTCATTAGGTGTGTGTGTGTGTGTGTGTGTGTGTGTGTGTGTGTGTGAGGTGCCCCGGCTGATGCACTCCACTCTGCTCTCGTGGCTTTGCTGTTGGAGGTTGGTCGCTTTAAGCTTTTCAGCTCCCGAATGCGCAGCTCATTTCTAGCAAAGAGGCACATTGCTGCAATGCAATAAGGGAAAACAACACTTTTAATAATTCAGGCCCTGAGACCGTGAGGGGGGGCTGTGATGGGGTGGGGGGGGGGGCGTCTTAAAGTACCGCAGAATGGCTCATTTAGCTCCTGCTACGCATTATTAAAGTTGTATCAAACTCCCCCCACCACCTCCACCCCCCGGGTCTTTCCCAAAGTTTTTTTTTTCTTTCATTTTCCTTTCCTCTTTCCCCTAAAGCCTTCGAGGTAACCAATAACAGCTAGCAACATTTATAAACGACACAGTATCCTGCACCTTAGAGGGGAGGTAAACAATGGTGTAGCTCTTAATCTCTCTTTCTCCCTGTCCTCCCCGCTCACTAGTCCTCCGGTCCGAAATTTGTCAGTGCTTTATCCTGTTTGAGCTGTAATACAGAGCCTCTCGCTGTCCAGATTATTTTCTGCCTGAGCTAAGCCCACAATGCATAAAATATGTGGGGAATGAACCTTGTATGGAATCAAATTGAGTAATAAAACGGTGCTCACTGTGGCACTGATGGACGCGTGATGGTACCGTTAAGGACGTGTTCGGCGGTACCGTAAATTGCCTCTGAGCGTGACGGCCGTTTCCACGGCAAAGGAAGTGAATATGAATAAAACACACAGGAAGGAAAACAACTGGAACGCGTTCGAATGCAGATGTTCTTTTATTTCCTCCCAGAGGTGGAGAAGGATGACATTAACTCCTCAACTTCCACAAATAAAATCAGTCAGATTCACCCAGAAGTTGGTGTGTATGTGCAGTTTTACTGTTAAAAGAATCATTTTAACCCCCTGACTGTCGGATGCCATCTTTCTGTTTCTGCCCTTAATAGCTTTATGATGTTTAAAGCCAGTAAAATATTCAACAGTGCCACTTTCAGTTTTTCATGCCTGAGTCATTCCATCAAAATAAAGCGGAAACACTCCCGATGTTTTGTACATTTTTTTTAAATATATTTTTTCTAAATCTTCTGCTTGACATATCCTACAACTGTAAGAGCTTCACTCGGCTGCACAGCAGACTTATAAAGGAATTAAATTCAGCATCATTTATCTAATTTGATGCTCTCACCTCCAGAGGTATGCAGGATTTTTTGTGAACTCAGAGAAAGTGAAATACTGTTTATTAAATTTTTATATCTATCTTCACTCATGCGGAGGTCGTCAGCTGTTTTTCTTTGTGAAAACTTGACATTTCAGAATTACCGCGCGAGGTTTTCAGCCGGCAACAACAAATTATAATTACAGTAATTTATGATTACTGCTTACATTGCACAATACAATGAAAAAGGGAAAAAAAGCCTATTAAAACGTCCATTTCAGTTATATAAGCCATAAAACGCTGCAGAGATCTTAAATCAAAGGCCAGAGTGCTGGAAGAGACGGACGGATGGCAGGAGGTCAAGGCACAGAGGGAGACTGGGGAGGACTTCAAATCCAGTTTATTTGACTTTTTATAACAACTTTCTGTTTGTTGTTTATAGTTTTTATGGGCTCACATTAACCATAGCTTGCATTTCACCAAGGCTCATGTCGCCCACTGCACCTTATGAATGTATGAAAATTTCACACATTCTATAAAAATCAGAAATGAGAACAATAAACATTTTTAACAAGTCTTAAATATCCTCAGTTCTCCGTCTAATGACATGAAGGCTTGTTAGCACAACATGACGCCCAGCAGCTGAAACAGTCGCAGCGAAGTACATGGAAAACTTTATTTAATTCAGGAATTTGGTTCAAATTATTAGAGGAGAACATTTCTGTTTCTACTGCTTCTAAAAACCACCAAGGTGTTTAAATAAACCTCCCAGCTGGGTTTTTGGGCAATGTTTTTTAAATTACAATCATACAGCGCTGTTACCTAGCAACCCCAATCGAGCTCCAGCATGTTTGGTCAGCTTGTTTTACAGCTGTATGCACTGTACAATGGCTGCTGAAAGAGAAAGGAGTTTTATTGTTGACCTACCATCCAGAAAGCACGTGCTGCGTTCTGGTTTGTTGTGCTGGAGGCTCCACGTCTGCTTTTCAAACATTGCTACGCATCTGTTTGCAGTCATGAGTGTAAATGTTGAGCTGCAGCAGCAGATTATTTGGATTTAAAGAGACAGGAGGCCCTACAACGACTCATTCTGAAACACACAAATCTTATTATATAAAAATGATTTTGGGCAAAAAATATATTGAACATGTTTTGTTAGTGAGACTTTGTGTTTTTGACTGTATCCATGGTAACACGTCAGACTACAGCTGTTCATGTTTTCCTTTAAACCGATACTAGTATTACTAGTAGGTTTGAGTGGGAACTTTAGGATGACTTATGCAAATATCTGAGCAAGATTTCTAAACACCAGCTGCTTATTAAGCCCCAACAATGTTTATAAATGCAGATCTTCTAATTACATTTATTTACCTACATTTAATTATAAATGGGTGCTATCAAAGCAAAGCGCATGAAGATGATGTAATCAGGGTATTATATTGCAGAGTTTTGTCCATAAATAAGCGAAATCTCTTCAGATGTTCAGTCGCACTTGCAGCATGTTTACTAGTTTTTGGTGAGTCTGAGTTCGTGTCTGTGGGACGGAAAATGTTTTTCCCCCACAGACTCAGGGAAGAGCTTCAGCCAAGAAATCATCGGTTTGACTGAGTTCAATTTACTAGAAACTCAAAGAACTGATGCTAAACAGGCAGGATAATCGCAAAATGTGGAATAAAAATAACACAGTAATCTCTGTTTGGTATATTAGACATTATGGTTGCAACAAACTGATAAAATAATCTTTAAAATAAGTGATTCAAATGCATAGCTGTTGCCTTTGGATTAGAAGACTAAATATGTGCTTCAAATCATGAAAGATGCAAAAGTGATGAGTTAAAATGGTTGATGGACCAGCTATGTTACTGAAATGAAAACTCTGTTAAAAATGGATTTAATTACTTCTACATTTACAGCAGCAGCTCTGACTTAGCTTGATTTTCACAGATTAATTCCTGCCTTTTCCTGATGTTTATTACAGGAATAACACTAACTACTCATAGATACTCCACAGAAACCCACTAAAGTCAAAATAAAAATGTATTTAACTTGGCCTGGCATCAGTGCTGCACAAATACAAGCTGTTTATGGCTTCCAGTTTCATAAATTGTCATATTTTTCCTATTGGATATTTCTAGGGAATGTAGGACTTAGATCCGTGCACAGATTTTTTGGTTTCCTTTTGCTTTTCACCAATCAGAGAAGTTCAAAGTCTGAGTAGAACCTTTATGAATGAGTCTACCTGAGGCAGGAGCTTCAAAGGTTATAGAGTTTGGTGGAAGCATGACTATATAACTAGTATGAAAGTCTCTGATTTTTATTCTGTGATGAAGTCACAGGTGGGGGAGGTTTCTGATAACTTTATGAGCTCAGAAAAAGCATAAACCCAAGAGAAAAAATAGATATAAAAGGTGAAAAGGTGGCAAAAGTAGGAGCAAAACCAAACTTGTAGGCCTTTCAGCAGCTCATGTGGCTCTCCATCACAGAAAAAACACATTAAACCTCTATGTTCACAAGCCTTTTTAGCCAAAATGGATTTGATTCTGGAAGATCCAATAACAGAAAAACAATGCGGCATTGGATTACAAAACACAGAGGGAGGCAGGCGGAGTTTCCTCGTAAGGATGCCATCAATCCAGCAGCTCTTATCTGTGTTGGTGTCACCATGTTTCTCCGCTGCATGTTCACATGTTTCCAGGTTTTAGTGGGGAAACCACTATCATAACAGAAATCGCTTTAGTTTACAGATGGCTGAAATCTATGTTTAGAAAAACAGACGTGGCCGTTGCTCCCAAATCCCAAATATGGAGGAATCCCAAGGGCCATGTGTGGAGAGAATGATATGAAATGTTAACTTTTTGTTTGGAATAATGTCCTTATAATGTAAAATGTTACGCATAACAACACAAAGTATTTGTCTTTTTATAACACAGTTTATATACCAGGTAGAACCACATTTTTCAGTGGCTTTTACTTAAAAAGCCCCATTTGCGGCGCCCAACTCAGCTTTCAGTTAATTTATTAAACTTTGCTAAATATAGGAAGCATTTAGAAACACAGTGACCCAAATCCAGAGAATAAATGTATTCAACTGAAACTAAAATAATTTAAAAACTACAGATCTTTCTTTAAATGCAGCCAAATTCCACAGCACATCTACATGTTAAGGTTGTCAAAGTCAAGCTAGCATAAGTGACCTATTTCCCTTTCTTCTGCTATTTTTTTTGTTAATTTAATTTTTTTTCTGGCCTGGTTAGTTGTTGCTGTGTTGACAATTAGTAGCAAACCACTGTGTCTCTTTCTTTTATATATCAGGCATATATTTATGATTTAGCATGTTATATTGACAAGTTAGCAGCTAAAACCAATGCTGGTCATTAGGATAGAATGGGATAAAGAGGAATGTCATAAGGTAAGAATCCAGACTTGACTTCCATCAAGAGAAGTAATCTGAAGTAGTTCATGCATTAGCTTAGCATCCCACTTCAGGGCATCTTTTCTGAGGTTTTCTGGGTTTGTCTCATTAGAACTGACTGATATTTGCATCTTTAGATCCCCATGAGTCTCTCCAGACTGATGTTGGATGCTTCATTTGGTTTAAAAAAAAACTAGATTTTTTTTTAAGCACAGCAAAATATCACAATAAAATAAAACACGAAAATGCACTGAAGGATGTGGTTACGATGCTGACCTACATTTTACAACCTCGTCATCCATTAATGGCCTAAAAAGCCATTTTGGGTATTTTCCTCCCCAGACACCTTTGATATTCTGAAAAGCACTTTTTAAACTCAACACAATCTGACAGCTCCGTCTTTAGGAGGTTCAACCACCTAAGAATATCAGCGCACCTCTATAAACACAATTTGATGAGGCTCCTGGAACATCAAAGTGAAACCAGTGCAGCCAGCCTGAACGTCAGGAAAACCAGTCAGTCAGCTGCTTTGTCTCCCGCTGAGTGCCAGACTGACGTTCTGCAGCCATCTAAGCTGACTAAACACAGAGCCCCCTTTCTTCAAAGCTATGCAAATTAGCCACGTTGCTAAGTGGATTCCTCTCCTCTTTTTTTTGGGCTGGAGAGCCAGAGGCCCGATTAGGCCTAATTTCTATCTACAGAATGTATACACACTTTCATACAGGCTGCATTTCTGCCTGTGGGGGATTCTTGGTGGTCTTCTCATAACACAGACCCGCTTAAATAGATTGGTTGTTGAATTTAATGTGAAAATCATGTATTTTTTTCCAACTGTAATGGAATTAAAAGAGGCTAAAAATAGAGGTGGGAGGAAGCTAATAAAGATCAAACCGGAGCTCAGACACAGAGAGGCTGTAATCTTTGGCTGCAGAGAACATGACTGCTCTTTGATTGTATTACATGCACTGCGCTGCTCAAAGTGAGGCGGGATTTCGTTTTTCATTGTTTGGAGCCTAATGAAGGGCAAGTGTGAGGCTGCAGCAGATAATATTCACCCCACCAGCAGACTAAGAGATGGATGAGCAGCTCTGGAGCTCCAACATCAGAACCAAACTCAGTTTTAGACATTTTCTTTATTTGAATCCACTGCACCATCTGCTGAAACACCTGCAAGTTCGGGAGCTTTTTATTTTAAATCAATTCAAACAACATTTAAATAAGTTGGATATAAACACACCTGTCTGCAGATTTCATTCCTGCCCCAGTTTGACCCACATTGAATCACTTCAACATGTCGTCTTTTGGTTTTGAAGCTTATTGTTCCTGATGTTTCTGCTGTTTACTCCTGACTACATGATAATTTATGTATATCATCGGCTGTAGCTTTGTGGAATAAATCCTGCCTTTCTCAGAGACGGAGATGTTACCAAAGGTCTTCAGTTTCAAGATTTTATGGTTTGTTTTCCAGTTAAATAAGAGAAAATAAATATTGACTCTTCCTGTTGTCATGATCGTTTGAGATTTAAACGTTGACATCTTCAGGATCAGAACACAAAGATAAAAACCCAAAGAAATGAAGATAAAATAATGTCATAGTTTGATCTGCATCATATTGTGTCCTTAATCAGAAAAAGGGTTGAAAGAATCAGATTAATCGTAATCAATTGTATTGAAATAATTATCAGGTAATCTAATAATCGATTAATTGTTAACTGGAGTAAAGAAAAAAGGTTATTTGCTGAAAGAATAATATATTCATAAAAGTAATTAAACCAAAACTACAGAAATATGTGGATATTTTTCATTTTTCATAAAGAAAAACCTGATCTTAGAACAATGTTTTGGACAATAAAATGTTTTTATATTTTTTAAAAAAGAAGAATGTAGCATAAATCTGCTTTTATGTGTTTTTAAATGAATTCCTGCCTAAATGAGGAGAAAATATTCCCACATGTGACGTGTTGTTTTAGGAATGTTGAGTTAAATCCACAGAATAAGAGGAAACAGTGAAACGGGATTCAGCCGTTTACATGGCTGTGAGCTGTCCATGGTGCTGAACACAAGAAACCAGCATAATGGGCTCAATATGTGAGTTTTCTGACCTGCACAGAAGTGAAGCTTATTTAAAAAGGTTCAGTCAGAATAAAGCAAAGCCAAGTTGAACCTAAATGGTAAACAGGGTCACATTCATTCCTGTTTAATCATAAATCTGAACTGGTGACTCACCAGTATGTCAGTCTGGAGACAAACATGTGTCAACAGAAGTGAACAGGGTGAAGAGGTAAGGATGGAGAGAGCTGGGAGCGACGCTCTGACCCCCTTTATCTAATGAGGAGCAGACGAGATGAAAGGGAAACCAAGGAGGAGGAGCAAGAGGAGGAGGTAGATTTATTTTGGACTCATCGTTATCATTATAATAATTATTGTTGTTATTGGAGGGAGAAAAACTGTGTTGTTTTTGGAGTCCTGCTAAAAACAGAAAGCCGTTTCCAACCTTTCTTATCATTATCTCTTCATTATCATTATCACCGTTCTGATTGGTCACAGCGTTTTATCGCAACACACTGGAGCTAATGACAACAGCGAGGCGCAAAGGAAAAGGAGGCCTTGTTAATGCAGGAATAAATAATGCAGCTCTGAAGAAAAACAGTCTGAACTGCCCATCTGGCTTGAAATGTTCTGGAGACACAAGCGAGAGGATAGAAACCAAAAGCTGTTTTGATGTCTCAGTCTGGATGTGCATTGCCAACAAGCCAGGGCCTCGGGATTCCATCAGATTATTGATTGTACCAACACTCCAGTCCTGCTTTACCACACTTATAAACAAGCTCTCTGTCAAGCACACTATAGGGCAACAAATGATTTTATTTCATAGATTTCTGGATTTGACTGATGAATTATTCACTGATGTTCTACCCTTGGTGCAGAGGGGAAGGCGCGGGAGGAGGGGAGATGCTGAAGAGGAAAAGACAAAGAAATTTCAAAATGTATAACACACAAGCCTGTGTGCACGAACATTTCATCTTCTAGATCTTTTTTCTGCTCCATTCTTCTCCGCTATCATACAGCGGCTCTGCTTTGTCAACATCAGCTGACTGAACTCCCAGAGGCCGACAAATCTCCTGTAATCCTCCAGACCTCCCCTCCGCGTCTGCCGTTTACCTGGATCCTTCTAAGTGTTATTGAGTCGGAATAAACTGTTATCAGCCTGGATCCCGTCCAGGACCAGGGAAAACTGCTTGTTTTGTTTCTTTAATTTGCAGACTTTTAGCGCCACACACTTCTGCTCCAGATGTTCCGGATAATGTGACAGTAAAACGGCAAAGACAGACAGTTTTTTTACAGGCGGTAAAAAAACCTCACTGTTCATATCCTCAGATGTTTCCTCTGTTGTTAGATGTTTTACTGTGGAGTTCAAGTGATGGTGTCGGTTTTCTCTGGAGTAATGGAGAAAAGCAGGCCCCTTTTACAGGGTTTCTGCAGGTTTCACCAACTCAACTTTATGCTTTTTAAGACGAAAAGAATGAAATTTAAGACCTGTATCTGGAGCGAAATGCTCAAAGAAAAAGTGCATATTTTATGTAGTGATGCCATTTTTTCTAGAATGCACATGGCATCATATTGGTTAGCAACAGATATGAGTCAGACGCAAAGTCAAACATTGTCCAGCAAACCGGCGATAATTTACACTTACTAACAATAGATGCAAAAAGGTAACTAGCTAGCAAGCAATAAACATGTTAGCATGGGTCTCAAACTTTCTCCTGATAGAAAAAAGTCCCACATAAAGAAAAATCTACACAAAATATATAAGATTAAATAATCCCACCACAGCTAAATTTAGGATCTGCAATTAACGTATTGAAGGACAACTTAAAATATTTTCTAATGAATTTAAGACATTTTAAGACCTTAATTTTAGAAACACGAATTTAAGTCTTGAGACATTTTAAGGATAAGCAAACTATTTGTCTTAAATGTTAAAGTTCCATAAATATGGAAGTAAAATAAAGTATTAAAATATGTGTAAAAAACCTTAAATATTGTACTTATTTATTAACTTTTTAAAACTTATTTCTTTTATCAATTTTAATAATTATTGGTTTAAAGCAAGCTGGTGTATCTTGCTGAAAAGATCATTTTGTCTCCTTTTAAGTGTTAGAAACAAAGATATTTGGTAAAATTTTGTGTTTTTGCAGTGTAGCAAACAAAAAAAAAGATGTTTCATTGTTTATCTTTAACATAAATGGAATAACAATAAATGCCTTATTTTAAGTTGTTCTTGCAAACTGATGTCTGAAAATATTACTAGTGTATTTTATATAAACATGCAGTTGGCGGTGCTGTTGCCTTGCAGCAAGAAGGTTCTGAGTTCGATTCCCGGCCCCGGTCTTTCTGCCTGGAGTTCGCATGTTCTCCCTGTGCATGGTGGGTTTTCTCCAGGTACTCCGGTTTCCTCCCACATTCCAAAAACATGACTGTCAAATTGCCCCTAGGTGTGAGTGTGTGTTCATGGTTGTTTGTGTGTCTCTGTTGCCCAGCGACAGACCGGTGACCCGTCCGGGTGACCCGTCCGGGTGACCCGTCCGGGTGACCCGTCCAGGTGACCCGCCTCTCGCCCGGAACGTCGGCTGGAGAGGCAGCAGCTCCTCCTGACCCCACTGAGGGACAAGGGTGTAAAGAAAATGGATGGATGTTTTATGACCTGCATCTTTTAGTTTTCAGGTGTAATAAGATATTTGCACCAGAAACTAATGGGGAAAATTGTGTGTTTTTGTAGTGCAGGCATTAAATCCTATGAGAGTATGAAGGGTGTACTTAGTTTTTCTATTTTGGGTTCATCTTAGCATAAGAAAAAAACTGAAACCGAATCTGCAGTAGTTTTTGTTTCTCCTAAAGCTGGATGTAATTTCAAAACCAGCTCATTTGATCATTATTTCTCCTTTGAACTGAAGGAGGGTGTACTTTCTTTCTGCTACGACCACATGACCTCTGGAGGCCCCCGGTCACATCATTAATCCTGCACTGGGGAAGCACTGGTCTGTGGCCCCCCTCATACTGGTGGAAATTGAGCGCGGTGTATAAAATATCAAAGCAAATCGATCGGTGACCTCACAGCGCCGGCCTGTTTAATAGTCGGACCGGGTTAAAGCCGGCCAGGGAAGGAAAACAAACACATCACAACAGCGGTTTGCTGATTTCCCAGCCTCTGATGATCAGAGGATGTAACTGTGTGGCTTCTTTCTGTGAGCAGCAGCAGCAGCTGGAGCCGTGCTGAAATTAGCTTTAATGCCATTCTCTCTAGTGTGAAAGAGTGAGGCTGAATAATGCAGCCCTGGTCGCTCGGAAAATAATAAAAAACCTCTCCAGAATCACAGGGGATGATGATTGTTGCATTGCACTTGGCATTTGTGTTGTATCCCGTATCGGACCAAGCCGCTCGCAATTGCACCCCAGAGGCTGCAGCTTGCTAACTGAAGAGAAACCAGGTCAACTGATAGGGGAATTGTGTTGTTATCTTTATATGTGTGCGCCGCAGATACAGTGGCACAGCTCTTGCTCACAGCTTGCAACATTTTACAAAGCAATCAGGGCCTGTTATCGATGCGCGGCTAGCAGGGCTAAACTACTGTAATCCACTCCATGTTTGCTAATGAATCGCCATTTAGGGACGCAGCTCCGTTCCGAATCAGGCCAGGGGTGAGGCTAACACTGGAGTAGCAGCTTCCCAGACTTGATATCCCATCATGATGAGGCTGGGCGGGGGGGCAGGGGGGCGCCGGCTGGTCAGCTTGCTGGCAATGCAGAGTCTGTTTGTTGTGCATCCATCAACCCCGGTGTCCTGCCCAGGAGCCGATCGATAGCCAACACAAAAGCTCATTGATGACAGACAGCTCTTGACAAACATATAGCATTTTTTTTCTGTCTAGTATAGCAATAATCTCCAAGGTCACCGCGAGGCGTTCAGCGGCGGCCGGGATTCTTCTGTGTCTTTTCACACACAGGAACAAAAAAACAAACAAAAAAAAAAAAAGCCTCTGATGCATTTTAAGTCGGCGCTGAAAGCTCTTGGCACATCATTAGGCAGCTGAACACAAGACGAATGAAAGCAACACACTTGACAAGCGGTGAAGCTGTCGTGACATGTCACTGAAACAACAACCTCCCCGTCTTTTGGGGGCGCCCGCCCCGGCGGCCCCCCCGCCCGCCACGAAACCCACACAAGAATAGGGAGACGATCGAGAAAAGACACAAGGGAAGGGA